>JAESVK010061352.1:0-13116 GCA_017140935.1 Hamamelis virginiana
CATTGTTTGATGGAAGGATTGAATTGTATCTTAATTGTAACTGAAGGGTTCACTGTGTTTTGATTAACTTTCACACAACCTAGGGTGTGTCTTGACATATTGCTAGATGTCACTCAAGACTAGTAGAGGCCAAAGAGAAATTGATTTCTCAAAAAGGAAATTAGAAGAGTTCTAATTTGAACCTTAAATAAAAGTAGTTTTATTTGAAGGATAATTTATTATCCAAATTTCTACTACTAGGTTGTTGTGAACCTAAGAGGTCACACACATATAGTTAGTAGCTTCATTTAAAGAAGAAGAGAGAATAATATGCAAATATTAATTAAGTAGAATTTCAAGTTTTTGAAATTTGAAATTTGAAATTTGAATTTTGAATTTTGAATTTTTTGAAATTTGAAATTTTGAAATTTGAAATTTGAAATTCGAATTTTGAAATTTGAAATTTGAAATTGTCATGAGATGGCAAGATAATTAAAGATTTCAAATAGTTAATTGAATTTCAAGTTAGTTGAAATTTAAATTTGAAATGGTTTCAAATTACAGATAAGATGACAAATTATCTATCAATGCATTTATATTTTGAATTTGATTTATTTCAAATTTGAAATATGGTTATCATCTATCTAATAAGTGAGCTAGCACTCATCATATAGATAGACATGAGGGGGCCGGCCATACCAAGGGTGATAGGATCAAAAGTGTTTTGTGAAAATTCCTTAGCCATCTCCTCTCTCTCTCTCATCTCTTGGAGCTTCAAACTAGTGTGGATCAATCTTGGAGGCCTTCATCTACTTGGGGCTGATCTACAATCATTTAATCCTACTCTTAAGGCTATCAATGTAAGTTGTTTACATTATTTAAGTATTGATTACATAGCTTATACAATCATCATGTGATCTTGGTTCATATTCCATGGAGAAAAATTTTATTCCGCACATTTCCATGGGATTCTTTCACTCTGCTGCAACACCAAAATTGCTTCAAAAAATGTTATGGAACCTCCTCGCCTTATCCGAATGACCATGCGAATGTTGAAAACCATGCGATAAGTGCTTAGGGCTTCCTTGAACTGAATTAGGACTAAGAATCGCTTGAGGGAAGCTTTGAAGAGGATTACTTCAAGTATGCATGCCAAGTGAGCATGAAAACGCGCTCACAAGCCTCATTCACCAAGTGATTACCCTCGAACTCCATCAAACACCTCAAAAAGATGGAAATAGCTTCATAAAACCTGTAAGAGCTCAAAACTAAAGAAAGAGTCAAACGCACCAGTTTACAGGTAATATGGCTTAAGTGTAAGCAAAAATGAAGGGAAAAAGCGATAAAAAATGCTAAATTATGGTGCAATTAGCAGACATAACCTGTGCTAGTCTATCCGGATTATTAATGCCCAATTAATAATCCTATGACTATGAATATTTAAGAAAGAAGTCTTTAACAATATAAGTCTCCTTATCTCAACTCTTGAATTCTTATATTTACTTTCTTTCTAAGGACTTATTATGAACATTATAACAGTAGAATACATGATAATCAAAAGCCCATATTATTAATGAATAATAAGAATAATAATAATACATGAATCAAGTTTATATCCTAAATTACACCAATGAGATTGGCTATTAGGGCATACTACTAACAATCTCATACTTGCACTAAAGTCAATCGCCCATGTATCCCATACCCATCTTCTCAAGATGTCGATCAAGACTCTGAAGAGTCAGTGCCTTAGTTAATGGGTCTGCTACGTTATCCGCAGATGCGATCTTCTTAATGCAGATGTCACCTCTATTAATAATCTCTCTGATTATGTGATATCGCTGCTCGATGTGTTTAGACTTCTGATGAGACCTTGGTTCATTTGCTTGCGCAATAGCCCTATTGTTGTCACAATATAAAGATATAGGTGACTCAATGGTAGGAACAACTCCAAGTTCAATTACGAACTTTCTAATCCAAACAGCTTCATTGGTAGCTTTAGATACGGCAATATACTCAGCCTCAGTAGTGGAATCCGCTGTAGTATCTTGCTTACAGCTCTTCCAAGTAACTACTCCACCATTTAAGGTGAAGATATATCCAGAATAAGATTTTCTATCATCAACATCTGATTGAAAATCTGAATCAGTATAACCATCAACTCTTAGCTCTCCTCCTCCATAGACAAGAATTGAATCCTTAGTCCTTCTCAAGTACTTAAGGATATTATTGACTGCAATCCAGTGTTCTGAACCTGGATTAGATTGATATCTACTAGTCACACTCACAGCATGACTAATATCAGGTCTTGTACATAGCATAGCATACATGAGGCTTCCAATAGCCGAAGCATATGGAATCTTACTCATGCTATCTCTTTCCACTGGTGTCTTAGGGCTCATGCCCTTAGAAAGATGAATTCCATGTCTGAAAGGAATTAAACCTCTCTTGGAATTCTCCATGTTGAACCTTTTTAACACTTTATCTATGTACATTGATTGGGAAAGACCAAGCAACCTTCTAGATCTATCTCTCTAGACCTTTATACCTAATATATAGGATGCTTCTCTCAAATCTTTCATGGAAAGGTTTTGTGAAAGCCAAAGCTTGACTGTTGATAACATTCCAACATCATTCCCAATGAGTAGAATATCATCAACATATAAAATAAGAAAAGAAATTGTACTCCCACTAACCATCTTGTACACACAATGTTCATCCATGTTTTGAAGAAATCCAAATGATTTGATTGCTTCATTAAACCGGATGTTCCAACTTCTAGAAGCTTGTTTAAGTCCATAAATGGACCTCTATAGCTTGCACACTTTGTGGTCATCACCACTAGATGTAAAGCCTTCAGGGTGCTCCATATAAATGTCTTCCTCAATGTTTCCATTAAGGAAACCAGTCTTTACATCCATTGGCCATATTTCATAGTCATGGTGTGCAGCTATATATAACAAGATCCGAATAGATTTTAGCATAGCTACTGGCGAAAAGGTTTCTTCATAGTCAACACCTTGTCTTTGTCTGTTACCTTTTGCCACTAGTCTTGCTTTGTAGGTCTCTACCTTTCCATCCGAGCCTATCTTCCTTTTGAAGATCCATTTGCAGCCAATAGGTACTATACCTTATGGTGGATCTACCAAAGTCCTGGAAAACATAGAATCCATTTTGGATTTCATGGCTTCTTGCCATTTTCTAGAATCGATGTCAAATATCGTCTCTTCATAGTTATTAGGATCATCTGGGTGTTCACTATCACCTAGGAACAATTCTTTATCCTCCTCATGAAGATAACCATATCTTTGAGGTGGTGCAGATATCCTAGTAAATCTACGAACAAGTTGTGTATCTTGAGGTACCGTCTCAACAAGGACAAAGTCTGTCTCAACAGGGACAGGTAGTGAGTCAGGATATGTTTGTGGCTGGTCAGAAATTTCTAAAATCTCTTCAAGTTCTATCTTTCTACCTTTGCCTCCTTCTTGAATAAACTCTTTTTCAAGAAAAATAGCAAATTTACTAACAAACACTTTCTGTTCATTAGATTGATAGAAGTACTATCCCAATGACTCTTTGGGATAACCCACAAACAAACATTTTCTTATCTTGATTCAAATTTATCCATATTATGTTTCTTAACATATGCTAGACAACCCTAAACCTTAAGCTGATTAAGGCTTGGTTTCTTCCCATACCATATCTCATATGGTGTTTTAGGGATAGACTTAGTAGGAACCCTATTTAATAAATATGCAGCAGTTTCAAGGGCATATCCCCAAAAGGAGATATGTAAGTCAGTATAACTCATCATGGATCGAACTATATCTAATAAAGTTCGATTCCTTCTCTCAGATACACCATTTAACTGTGGTGTTCTAGGAGGAGTTAACTGTGATAGAATGTCAGCCAACTTGAGATGATCCAAGAACTCAGTAGTTAAGTATTCTGCTCCTCGATCTGATTGAAGAGCTTTAATACTCTTGCCAGTTTGTTTCTCTACTTCATATATGAATTCTTTGAACTTTTCAAAAGCTTCAGATTTGTACTTCATTAAGTACACATATCATTTACGTGAATGTTCATCAGTAAAGGTAATGAAATAAGAAAAACCTCATCTAGCTACTTTGCTCATTGGTCCACATACATCACTATATATTAAACTCAGTATATCTGCAGCCCTTTCACTGTGACTAGTAAATGGTGACTTGGTCATTTTACACATGAGACAAGATTCACAAGTTAGATAGGATACGAACACTAATGAACCCAATTGTCCATCCTTAACCAACTTGTTAATCCTATCTTCACTAATATGACCTAATCTTAAATGCCACATATATGTTGGAATTTCATCATTTCTAGGTCTTTTAAGATTTCTAACATTCTTAGCATTTTGCTCTATGTAATTAACATTACCATTAATAGTTAAGAAATGAAGACCGTTTAAATAAATGCCAGTACCTACTAAATCATTATTTAGAGAAATTGAACAAATGTTTTTCCCAAAAACAATACTATAACCAGTTCTACATAATGCAGAAATAGAAATAATGTTCCTGATAATCTTTGGCATAAATAAACAATCAACTAATTCTAAAATATCTCCGGATGGTAATGTCAAGAAGCAAGTCCCCATAGCTAATGCAGCAACTCTTGCTCCATTTCTCACTCGAAGGGTAACTTCTCCTTTACTCTGCCTTCTGCTTCTCTTTAGATCCTGTATGGAGTTACAAATGTGTGAACTAGCACCAGAATCTAAAACCCAAGTAGAGGCAGAACTAACAGATAAGTTAGTTTCAATAAATAGAGCATCAGTCATACCTTCTGAAGGTTGGTTCTTTATGGAAGCTAGGTACTCCCTGAAGTTCCTCTTCCAATGCCCAGTTTTGCCACAATGGAAACACTTTCCTTTTGAATTGTTCTTGTCAGATTTGCCCTTTTGAACTTCTCCCAGTTTTGTCATAATGGAAACACTTTCCTTTTGAATTGTTCTTGTCAGATTTGCCCTTTTGAACTTCTCCCTTAGCTTTTAGATAGTTCTTCTTCCCCTTCTTCTTATTACATTTGCCCTTAGGCTTGGATTTAGAATAAGTAGAAGTTCCATCTATAGCTATGACAGTTCCTTTGCCTTTCTTCATGGTTCCCTCAGCAGTATTAAGCAATCTTAATAAATTAGAGAGAGAGTTCTCCAAGTTATTCATATGGTAGTTCATAACCACATTACCGAAGGAATCAGGAAGAGATTGCAATACAATATCAGTGGAGAAATCTGCATCTAAAATGATATCTAGCTTCGTAAGCTGCTCAATATGACCGATCATCTTAAGCACATGATCATTAACAGAAGTCCCCTCTTGCATCTTGGTACGAAAGAGATCTTTGGCGGCTTGATACTTTGCCAAATGACTCTGTTCACCATACAACTCTTGCAGATAAATCATAATTGCTTTAACACTATCCATCGAGTCATGCTGCTTCTGAAGCTCATTAGTTATTGATGCTAGCATGTAGTTGTGAACCAGCGACCTAAGGATTTGGAGGCCATTCACTTAATCATTGTGGATTGTGGATTATCTTTATCCGTCTCGATTTATCCTTCTCTATTATCCACATTTATATTTCTCTATTATCCACTCAAGATTGGGTTTTTGAAAAAGGATAAAAGTTTAAGAAAAACTTGGAGTCGCCACCTTATTTTTAAGGAATAAGGAAACTATAAAAAAGAGTTTTATTTTCAATAAAACAATGACCCCATATTTTGGAAAAGCATGGTCTTCGAATCAAAATTGGATTCAGGGGCTAGGTTATGAAGTGGGAAGGTTCCAAGGAACTCCTTGTAGGCACCCACCTCATCCTAATTAAAGGTCTCCTAATTAAATTTGGGCTTTATCAAAATCTCATAAAAACAACCCTATCATATCTAATCAACCAAGAAAGTAGTGTAGATAATACTAGATAATAGATAATAATAAAAAAGAATCAAAATCCTAAAGACCTTAGGAGACATAGAGTCATCCTAAGATTGGACTTGCGCCCTATTGACTGCCTACGTACCTTACCAATTTCTTGCTAAGAATCAAAGTCCATGTAGTTTGATTACCTAAGACTCTCCTATTGTGATGAACCACATAGTCGAAGAGACTCTATCTTATCTAGGACTCTAGCTTCGAGAGTTGGACTTTGATTAAAACACTTTTTCATGATGGATGGAATTTCATTCCAATTTGAATTATTTCAAAATCACTTTTTAGAATCTTTCTCGAAGTAGATTCCTAAATAAAATAGAATTCTATTCCTATTGTAATTCTTACAACAAAGAACAATCCTAAGTGGGGTCAAGTGACCCCCCTAATCCTAGGGTCTCTAACTAGTCCTAGGTAAACACCTAAAACACTAAATAATGCATGCCGGAATTTATGAAAAACACACTAAAAAAATGCAATAAAGAATATCAACTATGCATGAAAAATGTCCTAAATGCAAACTAAGTTATCTATGTGAACTTAGGCATGTTTCTATGTTAGTTTTGACCCTAAAAATGGCTTTTAACCTTATTTAAAGACACTTTTAAATTCTAGACAAAGTTGAAAGCGATTTTAAATGTGGATTAAAATCCAAAAAGAATGAATAAAAGATGGTAAAAATGCACTAAATGCAACCTAGTAATGATATGCATAAAATACCATTAAACTAAATCATGTTCATTCTAATTAGCACAAGGGAAGGAACTTACCATGGCATGCTCCCTCGAACACGATTTGTATAACATCCCAAGCATCAATATTAAAGAACATAATCAAGAATAATGATATAAACAAGCCTAAAATACAAAACTATCTTTAGAACATTAATATGCAACTTATAAACTTACCCTAGCATAAATTGTCTCAAACTTCTATCCTAACATGTATTCTTATAAAAAAGAAATCATACAAATAAAACTAATCCCTATCATGCATACTAAAAATAAAAGAACTCCTAAACATGTTCCTATTAACCTATGATAACTAGCATGCTCAAAATAAGTAAACTAGATTGTGTTTTATTCCTAAATGCAGAAAATTATATACTAACCCATTACAACCTATATGCAACTAACCTTTACTCCCAACCTTTGAATACCCAACTTAGGTATCCATCCCTAGCATAGTATGGACATAGAAGAATAATGAAAAATAATAAGAAGAAGAATAATAAGAGATATGCAAACTTTTAGGTAACTTCAAAACAAACACAATGATTAACTGCACTAACCTTTTTGCCTCCTTCCCCTTTGCTTCTTAGCTTCTTCTTCAACCTCTAAGGGCTTCAAAGATGTAGCTAAATTTTCTAGGAGGGCTGGTGTAATGCCTTAAGGCTCTACTCTTCTAATTTGGCTCTCTAAATGCCTTGTGTGTGTTTTAAAACTGATTTCAGGGCCCTTTATTTATAGAAGAGCTTCAAATTGATCAACGGCTCACATTGAAACTCTTAGGAATGATCTAAGGGCCACAAACCAGTCTTCCAAGGTCTTCAAGTTCGTCCCAGAGTCCCCAAGTCCGAGCTAGACACTTGGCAAAGTCCTAGGAATCCAAATGCTCGGGTGACCATCCACCTTGGGACGATTGGCCATCCCTCATGGATGGTTGGCCGTCCCTTGGGGGATGGTCATCGAGCTTTTAAGCCTAATTTCCCCTATGTGGGCCTATCTCGGCCCGTTTCGACTTGGTTTCGGTTTTTTTCGGCTTTTCGGACCCGTTTTAAGTCCAAATTCGAAGATTCAAGCGCCAAAACGATCGTGATTCGATTCTCTATGTATTGAGAAGTGTTTGAAGTGAAAATGCATTAACAATTATACAATCACATTGCATAAATGACAAAAGCTACAAAAAGTAAAGGCAATGATGGCAAATGGCATATAATTAATTAAAGTCATGTCCATATTATTATCCTATAACAATAATAATCTCATTAGTATTATTATCCTATAATAATAATCAAGTCCTTTTAATAAAATTAAAAGAATACCATCATATCCCATATGATCAATATAAGTTCCTTTCTTTAAAATAAATAAAACTCCGAAAAGACACAAATAGGGTTTTAGATATAAAGAATTTAATTTGAGAAATTATTCTCTCAATTCCTACCATGCTATTAATACTTTAATAAGCTCAGTAGATTAATCCCTATTAACCTACAAAGGTGGAATAAATAATAACTCAAAATAAAATTCAAAGAAAGAAACAATTTCCATTTTTCAATAGAAATTTCAGAATTCAGCTACTGTTTTGGGACCAATCTTTCCTATATTAAAACAACCTTTTAAAATGTGAGAATACTCTATTTCACAAGGATTTTCAGTCCTCTTTCAAATGGCATAGGTCTCATTAAGTAATTCCAACGTTTGGTACCACTTTAAAGCGATTTGTGACTTGAACTCCAAACCATGGCAGATTCTGGAAATTCCTCACAAATGAATTTATAGGGCTTAACCTAGAGTGAACTAAGTCATGGAAACACTTCATTTCACTAGGTTTTTCAATCCTCTTTCCAATGGCAGGGGTCTCGAAACATGATTCCAACGTTTGGTATCAATTAGAGGCATTTTGCGATAGAGAGTCAGATTTTCCAGATTTGACTCTTAATCACAAAAAATCTAGTGTGGCTATTCTAGGCCATTAAAAAACATGGGAACTCTTCCTAGACTTTGTTAAGACCTAATATTAATGAAGTCGATAGGTGGCAAGCTTCAAAAATCCCAGAAAGCATTTTTCTTAGAATTTACAAAAGCTATGTGGTTGCTGTCCAGAAAAACAGCAACCCAGAAATAATCTTAAAACCATTTTAAAATTAATTCCTTCAATGTAAAAACATGCCAAAATGATTTTAACACATTTATACATTATTAGGCAACATCCCTATATGTTTTTAACAAAATAAAAACATCAATTCATCGCATGAACTATTCAATCTCTCAAGAACACTAAAAGTGTTTTTATAAAACAAATTTTATCAAACCTACTTTGTTCTTCATTTTTAATTTTCAAAAGTAATAAAATTATTTTGAAAACATCATAGACCATTTATAAAATGCATGAAGAACATTAGGTTCATAAAACAAAAATTAAAACAAGGCCATTAGGGTTCCAAACCCATGTGGCCGTGAGCTAGTGAGAGTGAGAGATAGAATTAGGGTTAGGGTTAGGGTTTGGGTTTGGGTTTAACCTTACCTAATCCTAGTTTAGGGTTTCCATAAACACAAAATTATATTGCCATCTTTTCCTAGATATCAAATTATTCAAATTAAGAAAGAATCAAAAACCAATCAAGAAACTATCCTAAACTGAAAATTTTCAAAATAGGAAACTTGGGATTTCCTTGTTTGACAAATAGAGTTACTAATTTCAAAATAGGAAATTCCCAATTATGATTTAGGGTTACCTAAACCATTTTGCAGCCACCATCATCAATCCAATTAGGGTTTTTGAAGAACCCTAAATGGCCATTGTTACAACTTAACAAGAACTCCATTAACATATCAATTTAAACAATTTTAAATCAATCAATTTCATGCTTCAAGAATCAAAATATTAAACACATTTAAAATTTAATCAAGATCATGAAATCACATTAGGGTTTCTAAAAACCCATGTAGCCATGACCCTAGAGGGTGACAAACCCTCATGGCCGAATCACACAAGGGGCAAAAACCCCATGGCCGTGAACCCCATAAGCCACCAAAACATGTTTTTCACAAAAACAAACCAAAGTTCATATTTTCAAAAACAAGAACATGATCTAATCATGTCTAGGGTTTTTAAAAAATCAAGATTCAAATATATATATTGATTATAGGGTTACTATTACCCAAATCAAAAACAAAATAATCAAAGAACCTTGTAGGGTTCTAAAACCCATGGATGGCCGAATTGGAGAAGAGAGAGGAGAGAGAGAGACCACATACCTTTTAGATTTTTGATCATACCCCAAGCTTTAATCCACCATGATGATGAAAACCCAATGATTTAATCCACTAGGGGATAATCCCCATGTAGTTCGAAAATCATATAAGGGTTTTCCTCAAAAACCCTTGTTCCAAAAATACATAGAGGGAAGAAAGAGAAAAGGGTGTACGGTATGGGGTTTATCCCTCTTGGCCGAAATTCCTATATGGGAAAAACCCTATATAGGCAGCCCCATTGCAGCCGTGACCTAGCTATATCCATCTAGGGTTTCAAACAAAACCTAGTTGCCATTTATAACAAAAAACACAAAACAAGAACAAGGAGGGAAGCCTCCATGGCCGAAACTCATAGTGATTTCTAAAACCACACAAAAACTTGATTTTAATTAATTTTTCCATTGATTGCCATCATCAAATACATGACCATGCTTGATTAGGCTCTGATACCACTGAAAGGTTGTGTCAAAAACATGGATTCACAGCGGAAGTAGAAAACCAAATTTTTCTTTTATAAAACAATCCATATACACATCCTTCAAGAATCGATTCAAGCATAGGGTTATGTATTAAAACATCAAGAACATATATTTAAAAACGATAAACATACTTACCTGTAAATCCTTGCGAAGTAGCTTTCCTTCGAGTTTCAAAGCAATGAAACCTCCAAAGGTATCCACACAAGCGTAAGACTTCTCAAACCTTCTAGTCCTCCACAACCCTTTGTGAGGAGCTAGCTTGGAGAGGGAGAGAGGAGAGAGAGACGACTAGGAAGAGTGAACCCCAGTGAAAGTGATGCTTGCAATTTAGGGTTCCCTCTCTTCTTATTTATAGACTTTCTCCTCTTTAAAGAGTGTTTGGTTACTAGTGCTAGCATGACCAAACATCCTTGTATAGAGTAATCATATTCTTGGTTATGATTGACTTTTAATTAATTAACCATTAATAATTAAAGTCAAACATATTTTAAAGATAGAATTCCCCTCCCACAAGTTCAAGAAACTCACTTACACTCTATTGTGTGTGACCCTTTGGGTTCACCCTAACCTAGCAGTGGACAGGGACATCTCTATGTCTCCTAAAAATAGAAACTTTCTATTTTAAGGTTCAATTGGAACGATTCCAATTTTGCCCTCATTGATAACACTTTATCAATAGGCTTTCACTGGTCATGAGTGACATCTAGCAACATATCATGACGTACCCTAGGTTTAGGTGAATAGAAGAACTATGTGAACCCTTCATGTTATTTAATCCTTCATCCCCTAATGTCACAGTTAAGATAATAGGTATGGTTTTAGTCAAACCCTATCTTAACAACTTGATATCTGTTCCACAATATAATCTCAATAAGGTAATCGCAGTGAAACTCTTTTCACTGTTTACCTATCACTCTGGCCAGAGGTTCCCTTTGAGAATTATCTTTGTGAACTAATCCTGACATTCTCTCCCATTAACTGAGAGTGATGATTCCTTATTGCACACTCATCCATCTTCATGCATAACTCATTAGAGCCAATAAGCACCGATTACAACCTTATGGATAAGGCTGTACAAGATACTATCAAACTCTAGCAACCTATGCATAAGACAGCTATGGTGTCTCAGGTCTAAGGACTACCAAATAAATGGACATAACACTAGAATATTCCTTTGACAGAACTACCATAGGAACATTCTTTGTAGATCATTTTCAGTGTACATATTCTCTAATATGCACCCACAGATTAACTATTGTGTCTCAACACTGATAGGAAAGACTACTTATCCTCCATAGGAGTTAGTTTAAATCTGTGCTACTCTTCAAACGGTTAATTAAATATCCACTTTAATAAACCTTTGAGTAGGAACCTTTTTTAGAATAGATGTGTATGAGAAATATCAGTCTCTCTATCTCAACACCTTGAGATGCATATTTCTCTTATCATTTATTCATGGACCTTATCATATATGTTTGAACATATTAGATAAGTTATACATTCCATATATTATACTAATATGAAATTAATATACCCTTTAGGATTGGTTTTAGGGCATACTTCTAACATCATTATGCCCTAATGAGAATATAAATATGTTTCAATTGCCTTTTTGATTCAATTTTAACCCGAAAATAGGTCAAAACTGACGAAAATAGGGCGAAAAGTCTAATCGAGCATTGAAAGGTCTCAAAAAATAAAAAATTAGGCAAAATTTGGAACCAGGCTTGGGTGACCATCCACCCATGAACGGTTGGCCGTCCCTAGGGGGATGGTCAGTGACCCTAGTTTATATTTTTCGACTATTTTGACGTTTTTTTACTTTTTGGGTGTCCTACTGAAAGAATACAAACAAGGAACGCAGCGGAAGGTAGGTTTAAAAACTTTTTCCTTTGTATTCAACCATGAAATCACTTAATCGATGAATCGAATCAACTTTAAATTAAAAACATTAAAGTAAAGCTTACATTGATTTGTTCCTTCGTGATATTCTCTTCCTTTGATGATCGTCCTCGCTCAATCCTCGAGCCCCAAAAGTATGGTGGCCTCCAATGAACGTCCACACGAACACAAGAGTCGCTAAACCTTCTTGAATTTTTCAACCCTTGAAAAAGACAAGCATGGAGAGGGAGAGAGAGAGAGGGGCGGCATTCATGAGAGAGAGAATGAGATGCATGCTTAAATGAAAGCTAGGGTTCACTCTCTTTAAATAAGCCCTCCCTCTTCTTAGGGTGTTTGGTTACTAGTGCTAGCATGACCATAAACCCCGTTTAGGTTATCCCCATTCTTGAATTAGATATCCTTTTGGTTATTAATTAATTAACCCTTAATTAATTAAAACCAAACATATATCAATTAGAATGTAACCCTCTCACAAGTTTAACAACCTCACTTATGTTCTTATGTGTGTGACCCATTGGGTTCATCCCAACCTAGTAGTGGCAGGGGACATCTCAATGTCGCCCAAAATATAAACTTTCTATTTTTAGGTTCGATTGGAACAATTCCAATTTTGCCCTCAATGATAACCCTTATCATTAGGCCTTCACTAGTCATGAGTGACATCTAGCAATATGTCATGACGTACCCTAGGTGTGGGTGAATATACAAACGTGTAAATGAACCCTTCGTGCTATAAATAATCCCTCACCAAACAATGTCTCGATTAAGTTAGTTGGGTATGGATTCATGTCAAACCCTAACTTAATCATG
>JAESVK010061359.1:0-10019 GCA_017140935.1 Hamamelis virginiana
ATATAATTAATGAATGTTATAATTCTTTTCAACTTAACAAATTTAACAAATACCTATAATCAATAGATAAAAACAATTTTTTTTGGTCTAATAATAGATAGGGAATATGATCAATTACCCCCTATGTAGGATCTTATTTATCAAGAAACCCAATGAACTTGATTCTATACCAATCCCCCCCTACAAGTCAATTTCGAAGTCAACTGTTACTTTTATTTGTCTATTATACCCCTTCCTTCATTTTAGCAAGTTTTTAATTTTACCATATTAATGATGGTCATTGATTTGAAATTTATGCTGATAATTAATTGGATATAATAAGTTTTTTTGAATTCGGATTGCATATCTCAGCCGTTATCTTTTTGATTTGTTGGATATAGTAGGTTTAGTTTTTGAATTCAAATTTTGTAAAAACGTTTTTGAACCGTAGTTCATCAGCCGGAGTTTATTTGAGTTCTCATTTTCCGGCCACTAATTTTCATTGAAACAAATTTTTTTCTTGTTTCGAAAGTTATTGGCATTAATCTTAGATGGCAGATTTTTTATTACACAATATAGTTTCCGTTAGTTCCATTATTTTCCAGGCTTTAAACATCTCCGGTGTCAATTTGATTTCTTAATCCGTTCATCATTCTTCTCCGGCAACACTTGCTGTTCAGGTAAATCCAAGTTTATATTTCCTTTATTCTATTTATATGTTCTCTAAGTTTAGTACATTTAAGTTAATAACTTCATTTCTATCATATCTTATTATCCAGAACTTGAATATGTTGATCATTTTGCAAGATTCTTAGAACATTGATCACCTTCTACAAAACAGGGAATCTGTTACAGAAAACAGAGTCTCGGTTTCAAATAACAGAGACCGGCTCCAAATGCTTTTATAAATCATGGACTCATATTACATGTATACATTAATATAAGTTTCATTTTTTCTACTTTTTTATCAACTTACTGATTTGATATATCAGGTCAAATTTCACTTTAATGTATACATATAATAACCATTCACGTTGGTTGTTGGAATATCACCATTTAAGTATACATATTTGCAGTCATATAAGATTAATGCCAATAACTGTTGCATAGGTTTTGAACCTGTGTATACATTGAACCTGTGTATACATTCAGCAATGTAACTGTTGCATGAAGGTTCGATCTGTAGTTGTACATAGGTTTTGAACTTGTGTATACATTCAAAAAAATTATATTAGCTTTACTACATAACATCAACATTATACATGAATAAGAAGATATCAGTTCCATTTCATTTCATCAAATTTGTCCCAACCACTCCATAAGACAAATAACATGCATAAATGGTTTATAAAATTGTATAAACCTAATAGCAAGTATACAAAGTAATCATGTATACACAAACATGATTCAATATATAATAAACCAAAAAACATAAATTTTATCAAATTACACATTTACGGTTCCTAAATGTCATATATACAAAATTAGACATGAATACACAAACTAAAATCAAAATATAAAAACGTTGCTTTATGTTTAAAGAGCCATATCTTGCATTTTTTTCAAATGTATACAAGTAATTTATAGTATACATTTATACAATCTAAACTAATATAACGAAAAAATCATATCTTCTAATTTTTCAAAATAAACACTTGTATACATTTCACCCTTTTTGTATACATTCGGTTTTGGGAAATCAATGAGCCTACGATATGAGATTTTATGATGTAAAAATCATAAAAAATCAAATCTTACAAACCCTAATAACTTAAAGATTATTTCTTTAAACAATGACGGATCATAAAAACTTAAAAAACAGGGTAAAATGAAAAACCCATCAAAATTATTTAAATCTACGAATGTATATATTGCAAAATGTATACATTAATCCAAACTAATATTACGAAAAATTCATATCTTTTAATATAAAAACTTAAAAAGTTGTATACATTTTACCCTGTTTTTCATACATATTTTTTTGGGAAATAAATGAGCTTACGATATGAGCTTTTGTGATGTGAAAAACATAAATCACATAAAACCCCTAAATCATATAAAAAAAATAAATTTTGATTTTAAAAATCAAATCTTACAAACCCTAATACCTTAAAGATTAATTCTTTACACAATGACGGATCATCAAAACATAAAAAACAGGGTAGAATGGAAATCCAAACAAAATTTATGAAAGCTTCAAATGTATACATGTATACACTCACGAAACCGACAAAAAACTTCATAAAAACCCATTTTTTATGCTCAAGCACACTCAATGGAATGCAAAATCCCAACAAAAAATAAAAAAAAAAATCCAAATAATCGGTGAAAGACTCAAAAACTTACTTGTTTTGGCCGTCTCTATGTTCTTCCCCTTCAAAACCACTTTTGATGTTCTCCTCATTGCCGATTTTTTCTTCATCTTCATGATGGAAATCAAACGAAGAGAATCGCTCGGACGGAATGAGGAACCGACTTTGTCTCTGAAGTGATTATGCTATTCTCCAGATTTTTAGCTTCGTGTAGTGATGGAGTTCAGATGTATACGAATTTCCGTTTCCTATATTCGCGGAAGCAGAATAGGTAACTCCAAAAGCAAGATCGTGTGGGGTTAGCAGCTTAATACGTGGATGAGGGTATTTTGGTCTTCTAATAGATCCTAATCACGGTTTATATCAGCTAAGTTTTTTGAGGGGCCTGATGGTATTGGGGTATGTTAGGGAGGGTCTTTTAGTATAAAACCCAAATAGATAAAGACAATTATAGAGTGCAAATTTAATTAGGCATGCATACAATTACTCTTAATTATATTATTAAGGAAAGTAAGTAATAAGAAATGGAGAAAAGGGAAAATAAGGAATAAATTTATATATTCATGATTTGATCTCACCATGGATCCTTGTTTAATGTTATTAATTTCCAATGACTATCTTAATTTCTAGTCTTAGTGTATTTGTTCCTTAACAAGATATGATCTCTCAATTTCTCAATTTCCTACACATGCAGGTAAATAATATCGATTGGTTGATGCTTTCTGTTGTAACCTTAAATTGATTATTAACTATGAAAATCATAAAACAACATGAAAATGATCCATGAATAATATTTTTGAGAAATTAACTACACATCATGGCTCTATTTGGCTTTTCAGAAGGTGGAAAATAATGAAAACTTTGGGAAGTTTTTGTGGCAACCAAATAGAGTATAAAGAGGAAAAATAGAAGGGAGAAAAAAAAAAAAAAAAAAAAACTAACTAATTTTAACAAACAAAATTAATAGATGACTGTCCATGGTATTGAATGAACTACAAGGAACAACCAGAAGCATTTCACAAATCACCTTCAATTCCTTCCACTGTCCAAGTGATGTCACCATTGTTATCAACATTGCGACCATCTTCTTTCTTCCTAGCCAGAGCAACATTTGCCTATTTTAGGTCAAGAACTCAAATTCTATCCAGCTGTTTCAATGTTTATGAAGCTTGCTCCAACGCTCACTAATCATCTATAGCGATCAAACCTCAGAGTTTCAACGACATGATAGGCGCACTACAGAAATGACAACCATCTTTTGTAGAGCGGATCGATATGCATCATGCAGTTTCCCATGTAGCACTTGATCGTTGTCATGTCAGTCACAAAAAAGGCGCAAGTGACACCTAGTAAAATCATTTGCCACACATGTTGCTAGATATTAACCATTTCCCAATAAGTAAATTTGGACGTGTATTTGATACACTAGAAGTGAAAAACATGACTAGACATGTATCAAATGGTACAGTAACTTTGAAATGTTCCTATTTGGCAAGCAAAAAAAAAAAACTTTGAAATGTTTTAAATGACAAATAAGGCAAGTGCCTTTTTACTATGAAAACTATAATTAAAATGAAATAATGATTCGTCCCAAGGAAAAGAAATGGAAAATTATTGAGAATATTGCTCCTTCAATTCATTCAATAATTGAACTATATTACAAGCTAGATAGCCTAATAAAAAAATTCCACCCAGTATCTTTTTTTGGGGTTGGGTACGTATCCATGTATATATAAAATGAATAATCTTCATAAGCTAAATACCTAGAAGATCCTTCTTCATAGACCCTTATTTGTGGGCAATGAAATTAACAACAGATAGAATTCACCAAAAAAAATATATATAAGTATCTATAAGGGTGTAAACTGCTGACGTAACTTGGGGGAAAACCAAAATCAACATTTGGGAAGATCAGACGGTGGAGGTTGCAGTTTCTGGTTGGGGCGCTTTCCATCCATGACGACCCAGGCCATCTTCAAGCCCCAGCTGGTATGTACTTCTAGATGACAGTGCATGAACCAAACACCTGTTGACATATCACAATAGAAAACAAATTTAAGCATATATTTCCATATATCAGTCTCGATCCTGTGAGCATATTCTTACTTTAATAAAGTAAACATGAAGCTAATGGATAATTGTAGGATAGATATTTTGAAAAACTGATACTCTGTAGTTATTTCTAGCATTTGAGTCATATATATGTACACACCCGGATTGTCTGCGATAAATCGAATAGCGATCCAACCACCAGCCGGTACGCTGATGGTGTTCCTCTCGACAGGGTCCACAAGGTTGAAATTGGCTGGATCCTTCTGGGCATTAAAGTTTCCTAAACCTTGACCCACTACAAAGAAATTAAAGCCATGAAGGTGAAGAGGGTGGCTCTCTGCCCCAATACTACTAGTGTCCTGCATCACCAACTCAACGCTAGTATTAAAGGGAAGCACCACCACTTTAGTGCCAGTATTCACAAAAATATTACTAGGTGGAGTGCCAGTATAATTAAATTTGACAGGTGGGTTGGTTGGGAAATCGGTAGTATAAACCCCCTTTGATTGGTTAAAGAAGTGAGCTTGAAGCAGGGCAGTGCTTGGCTGTACAAATGACACATTGTTTATCGAAGCTGCCAATTTGGTATTATTGGGTCCTTGGCAATTTTGGTTTTTTGAGCATTGGATCAGTCCTAGCCCCACAGTGAAAAAAAAGTGTCTATTCACAGTTTTTGGGACATTTGCAGGGAACTTGGCAGTGGCTAAACTGCGGAGTTTTTTGTTGAAATTCATGGCAAATGTCGTGTCATTGAAGGCGGGCAATGCTGGTTTTACAAGAGGGAGCTTCTTGTTTTGGTATTTGAGTAGTCCGGTGGTGGTGGTGTTGTCGAAAGTAGCAGGGCCAGTGGAGTAAGGCCTAGCTGCCATGACAAATGTGGCACCAGGAATTTTAGAAAAGGTCTTGAGAAGGACATTTGTGGTCTGTCCTGGAGTGATGAGGACAGTGTTTGTTGTGAATGGTTTCACATAGACGGCATCAGCTTCAACGACAGTAAGGCTATGGTTGCCGATGCTGAAGAAGAGCTCATCGTTGAGTGCTGCGTTGATCAAACGGAGAAGGTAAGTTTTCCCTGGCTGCACCTTCAGCTTGAATGTATCTGCAAATGTGTATATACAGATTTTCTTTGTTAATTCAAAAGATGCATGCCACTTTATAGCAAAATTGACCAATATTGTAGTACTGGTGAGTAGTGATCAATATATACCATTGGCTGAGCACTTATATGAGGGCCCTGGAAGACCATTAATGGTGTAAGCATCAGAGAGATTTGGAGCTCCTCCTGTTTGCAGAGCTTGGTTGATTACTGTCTCTGTGTTTGCATTCCACCATTCTCCTGCAGCCCAAACACCAACTCATGCTTTTGAGAAACATGAGTACATAGCTAATGATAATCACAAAAATACCTTCTTTTTTTCTTTTTCTTTTTTTCCTGGTAAAGTAAATTCGTTACCGAAAATGATGGGGACTTCCGCGTCAGGTCGGGGAAAAGGGTATCCGACGTGTTGCATGGGAAGGATGACGATGGGTCCATAGAGAGTTGATCTCAACCATGAGATGTGAGCATGCCAGAATAAGGTCCCTCTTTGGCCTGTAATTGTGTAATTGTATACATAGCTTTGGCCTGTCTGAATTGGGCACTGTGTGATATAAGCTGGTCCATCTGCCCATCCACTCCTTAGTTGCCTAATTCCATGCCTGTGATGCAAAAATTAAATTCATGAAACAAAAAATTTCAAATAAATGGAACCAATTATATATAGATACTAAAAATGATAGGAGAATAATTTATTTAATTATTTAATTTCCATACCAATGAAGGGTGATATTGTTCTGCACATTGTTAACCACCTTAATCAAAAGCTGATCACCTTCTCTTGCTATAATCTTAGGCCCTGGGAATTGTCCATTGACTGTCACGATACTTTTTGTTTGGCACAATCTTGTCACACTCTGCAACTTGATCTGTAAAAATCATAGAACAAAAGCAAATTAAACAAGATCGACTAAAATTGTTACACACACACACACACACACACACATATATATATATAGAGAGAGAGAAACTAGGTAGAATGCAGCAATTGAGCTCTTTAAAAAAGTTGTAGATGGCCGCAACACTTACATCAAACTTGTAGTGCCTGATTATCCCTGCATGCTTAGCAAGTGCCAGGTGCGGCAAAATGGAAATAACACACAATGCAAAGAGCATTATAGCCCTCAAAGTAGCTGATGATGAGAGAAGATTAATGCAAGAACCCATTTGACTTTCTTCTATGAAGGAGACAATTAAGGTAGTGGGTATTTGCTCAAGTGACTCAAAATTCGGTGGATGCAGAGTTGATGGAGAATGAAGATGATTTTATAGAGAGAGAAGAATTGAAAAGAGGGTTGGTTTGGTTAATTAGGTGATGAGATCGAATGAGATCAATATCTTTGAGACAGCCTATGCCTTCAGCAACAAATTAAATTGCATTTCTGTTCCGACTAGTTGCTGGCCAAGATTTACTTTTAAGTGATGTTCAAGTCTCTACATATATCATCTTAATTTCAATTTATTTCTTAACGATTTTCTTTTCATAGTTTTCCACAAATGCCCCCTTCTGCCATTCATTGTCATTACTACATGAATAGAAAAAGTCAATGATATGAGGGCTTTAATTAAGGTTTCTTCACAAGTCAATAGATTTTTCTGATTATTTGATTTTGGGGAAGAAATCAATTTGGTGTTGGAAGTAATTATAAAAGAGAATCCATACGCATTTGTTAGTATCGGAAGGAGTTTATGAATAATTTTAGTTTTGTCGTGTTATAGAAAATAATAACAATAATATTATATATACACCGCTAGCTACAAGAAATTGTTACAAAGAAAAAATGTGAATAGTTTAGAAAATTTAATATATATATATATATATATATATATATATATATATATATATATATATTTTATTTGTAATGATATTTTGTATCGTTTTCTTGTAGGATAGTATTTTTCTAACAATAAAAATAAAAATTTATTCAAGTCAAGAATGGTTCGCGCTTCCATTTTCTAAGAATTACTATCAAATTTTAATTCCTACCAGCAACCGTCCTTGTGACCAAAATACATAAAAACGTGCTTATTATCTCACAAGACAGAACATATATATATATATATATATTATACGAAAAATAATCTAGTGAGCATTTGCTGACTTTAACTAAAGTAAGCAAATAACACAAACCATTGGATTTGAATCTTGAGATGAATCTTCCATTAAGAGTCCAAGGGCTTGTGTTATTTACTGACTTTAGTTAAATTGAGCAAATGCTTATTAGAACACTTCTATATATGTATACGTCTTAATAAATATTTGTTCGCGTTTTAGGGACGGTGGTGGGTAACAATGCTATAGTCATTAATTAAGAAACAATTTTCAATTTTAGAAGAATAATAATATATCCATGGATAAGGACTAATTAAGGAGGGTGAGGGTTAAAATTGAGATATCAAACCAAATGCAAGTGACTTCTAGGGTTGGAGTAGAAGTAGAATATAAAAAAAAAAAAAAAGTTAAATTTAATGAAGAGAAAGGGATTGATTTAAGTATACGAGGGTTGCCCGGTAGCCTTCAACCTCCTACCGTTGATACTTGTTAATCAAGCCAAAAGAAGGAAGGGTTCTCACCATCTTGTTCGTTGTTATACGTACAGCTATAACAGCTTTTGATGTTACGTACTCAAGTTGCTTCACCCATCCTTCTTCCTACCCAAAAACAAACATTTTGTCACTTCTAAATTGATTTCATGGAAAATTAGCTAAATAGATTTAAGGTCCGTTTGCATTAGTTTTTCTTAAAATTACTTTTGAAGGTCAAAATTTTAATTGATTTAAAAAATAAAGTAATAATCACTTTTAGACAACTTCAACAATGATAGTATGGCTGGCATAATTTTCATATTTAAGTGCTATCCATGTGCAAAAAAAATGGATATGCCACATCATATTTTTCTCTATTTTCTTATTAAAGCAACAACAAGCTCGAATTAGATTAATATTTATTATCATTATTATTTTTATTATTATAAATGATGTTGAAAATAGAGGATTAATATGGTGGTTGATTGGTGAAAAAAAAGATAGTTTGTGAGGAAAAATGGGGTTGAAATATAGAAAAATATGATTGAGCCAAAAAATGGACATGATTGGAGATGCCCTAATAGCTTATACAACTTTAGTGCATCATCTAGCCTAGACCCCATATATGCAGAGCAATTAATCCAAACCTGGTGGTTCAAATGAACATGCATAAGCCCAGCTCTGTTCGAAAATAGGGACCTATGCACTATTATCGTGCAGCAGCAGTAGATCGCAGCAAATTAGCTGCTACTGGAAAGCTAGCCGGACGTCAGCGAGGTCACTGACGGTTGTCTGGCCAGACGTCAATGAGGCCACTGATGGCTGAAATAGGGGCGCGCTCTCTCTCTCTCCCTCGTGCTGTAATGCACATTTTAGAATTTTTTTTATTTTTTTTATTTTTTTGGGTAGTGAACTCCAGATTAGGGGTGTCGGTGGCGTTAAAGGTTGTTTGGAAAATGAGCAGTATTTTTGTTCTATTCATGCCAAAAGTCCAATCTGGACTTTTGGCATGAAAATCTTTCTAAACAGGACGTTGGCCAATTAGTTATAGGTCCTTTATATTAGACCTTTAGAGTCTTAGGTCCAACAAGAAATATCTTAATCCTATAGATCTCTTCAGCTTTTTCTGTACAAAAATACCCTTTCAGTTAAAAACCTAATATCTTTTATAAAATAAAAATTAATTTGCAATTACCACAATTTGGGAGTGTGACATTTGGGGGACCACTTTAAAACGTTTCCATAAAATTAGATATTCCATAATAGTAAATTGATGATGTTGATACGCTGTTGAGGGGGCTGTGGTTTTCGTCTCGTCAGCCAAAAATAAATAATAATAATAATATTAGTTTCATGCATGGAAATTAATGAAACAAAGTTGAAGTCAGTAGTCCTTCCACAATATTGCAGTGCAACACAGCGTTCAGCGTAGACCTTTTTCTCAGTCAGTAGTCTTTACCCCTTGTTTGGTTTTTAAATTAGTTAACCTGAAAACATGTTTAACCTTACTTGTACACTATTTTTATAATCCCAGCAACAACGTACCACACTCGATCTGTTTGACCAATCCAATCTTAATTTAACTCACTTTGACTGTCTATTATACACAAATCCATCTATCATCCATCAATACAATGTTAAATTAATATATATAATATTATGATAATCAATTGCTTAATTGTAATATATATAATATCAATTAATAGTCATTAGCTAGGCTCTTGCTCTTCCACGTTTTCCAAACAAGCCCTTAGCCAGGCCCTTTTTGAGGTGTGTAAGTCTATAAGAAGGCGCCAGTAGGAGCATGAAACTCAAACGCAGAAACATATCTGCACATTCCAGTCTGGGGAGAGAAAAAGCCGTCCAGTCTTCTTCTTCATTCCTATTGCCATTTCTCATCAATATTTGAATATGGGTTATGAGTATATTTTGGGAGGAGTTCTAGCTTCTCTGTTTGGGTTTGTTCTGTTGTACAATTCAAGAACAGAGAGGAAGAACAACAACATGAAGTCTAGCAAAGATTATGAATGTGTCAAGAGTGCTGAAAATGTTGA
>JAESVK010061367.1:0-11401 GCA_017140935.1 Hamamelis virginiana
GAAAGAGCATACGAAGAATCTCTGCATGAAAAGTCAAAATGCCACGTATCTATCGATAGCCAGGATGCGCTATCGATAGTGCCTCTATCGATAGCGCTTCTTCGCTATCGATAGTCATGAGGCGGCTGCGGGCTATATTGATATTTTGGGATATTTTCGAGGGCAATTTAGTCTTTTACACTTTCCTTCTATATATACACGTGTAACGACGACTTTAAGAGGGTTCAAGACTTTCGCTCTGAATCATTACTCTGCTATTTTAAATAGACTTCAAGTTACAGTTTAATTTTGCATTTTATTCGGCAGTTTACTTTTTCAGCAATTTCCAATTTCTGCAATTTTTCTTTTAATGTCTGGCTCAATTCTCACTTGAGTATTGTTCTTTAAATACACAGTCTTTACTTTCAGTACTTTACTTTTCTGCAATTTTCCCTTTTTATGCATGGCTCAATTCTCACTTGATAATTGTTCTTTACTTTTTCTGTCATTTTCTTTATTTACTTAAGCCCTTTTCTTTATTTATTTCAGCCCTTTTCTTTATTTATTTTCGCCATTTTCTTTATTTATTTCTGCCATTTTCCTTATTTCTTCAGTCATTTAATTACTGCTTTTATTTTACTTTTCCATCCCGTGAACCCTTAGAGCTTGTCATGGATAAAGGATATTCTCCTCCATTGATGTGTAGCTAATACTCCAAGCTTGGGTGAGGATGAAGTTGGATTCGTTATACAATCCTATTTTATAAACCTCCCTCTATTTGTATTATGTGATTGCATAGTTGTGAAGGTTTTACCGCACACTATCGCTAAATATAATATCATATAATTGTACATCTGTGATTGCAATTATATAATTATGCAATGGTTCTTATTGGTATGAATACAAACCAGCATGCTTTATTCCTCATTTAAGGTGGATAGCGATATTCCATTCTTTTCAAGGATAAACCTGCCGGTCCTGTATTCATAATCTTTTTGGGACTTCCTTCTTGTAGTTGGAAGAACCACCATACATAATTACTATATTGAGGATTTTATAATATAAATTGTATAATTGATATTCAATGGGCTTCTCACCCAAGTTCCGCTCATTCCACCAAATTAATTGCGTTTTTAACTAAGCTTTATTAAAATACTGCATTTTCGCTTCGACCCAATCGGATCACTTTCCACCATCAAACGTAATTTGACAATATTCTTTCAACTTAATTAATTCCAAAAAGTCTTTTATTATAAACCTGCATTTCCCAGTGGTTCGACACCCGTGCTCACTAGTCGCAATCGAATTGAGATTAACAGTCACGCGGT
Organism: Hamamelis virginiana; assembly: GCA_017140935.1. Lineage (NCBI taxonomy): Eukaryota > Viridiplantae > Streptophyta > Magnoliopsida > Saxifragales > Hamamelidaceae > Hamamelis > Hamamelis virginiana. Next base: position 1,308 of record JAESVK010061367.1, read on the forward strand.
TTTATAAATTAATTAATCTTGATCACTGACAAGGAATAATCTCCCTTGTCATCTGAGTTGATTAAATTTTGGCGCCGTTGCCGGGGAATTACGGTTTATTTAAAAAGAATATTTGGATTTAATTTAAGTGGTAAATATTAATACTGTTAATATTAATTAATATATATTCTTTTATACTGTTAATATCTATATATAATAATTATTATTTATTATTTTTACTACAGGTGGCTGAAATCAGGAATTGGGAGCTTCACTCCCGCGCGCTTAAAATAACAAATGAAAAGCTAAAGATTAACTGCTCACTAGTTGTTTATTAATTCCGTGATTATCTGTGGAGACCTCTTTTATGCGGGGTAGAAGGTCGTTGTCATTAAACGTAATTCCTTTAGACTCTGAATTAGAAAGAACTCTGAGAGCTGCTAAAGCTTCTCAAAGTCAGTCCTGTGAGTCAGTACCTTTGCATCAATTAGATATGGCTGAATCATCTGCACACACTGTCATGTTACCTGCAGATAACATTCAAGCACCTCAAGGTCTTAAAACTCTTAGGGATCACTTCATGCCCAATAGTTTTAATCCACCCTCCTGTATCCAAATCCCGCACATTGAGAATCTCATCTATGAGATTAAGCATGCTACCATTCAGATGCTTCCTACGTTTTATGGGTTAGATAGAGAAAACCCATATGACCATTTGCAAGAATTTTTAGGGATATATTCTACTATTCGAATTCAGGGTTTCCATCCAGAATCCCTAAAGTTGTTTCTATTCCCGTTTTCCTTAAAAGATAAGGCCAAACACTGGCTTTGTACTCTCCAAACCCCTGTTCCTATCACTACTTGGGAACAGCTTCAGAAATTATTTTCTGTCTAGATTTTACTCTGTTGGTAAAACTCACCAAATGCAACGAGGTATAACAAACTTCGTCCAACATGAACAGGAATCTTTTCACGAAGCCTGGGAAAGAATGAAAGAGCTTCTTAGATTATGCCCCCATCATGATGTACCTAAGTGGCAAATCATAGAGTCTTTTGTTAGAGGTTTAACTGAGAGTGACACGCAGACTTTGAAATCTGCCTGTGGGGGAGCTATTTTAAGTAAAGGTTAGGATGAAATGTGGGCTTTATTTGAAGCATTGAGTGAGGATTCTTTCCACATGGCCTCAATGTCTTTAGGTAACCGTGACGATGCGTTAGTGAAGAAAACGCCTCCCAAAAATGGAGGTATTTATGATGTGGACACCCAAGTTTTGGCAAATAAACAAGTTGACGCTCTGTCTCAAAAGCTTGACCAGTTAATAGCGGCACAAGGGCAATCTTCAAAAGCCCATGTGAAACCTGTCAACTTGGTATGCAATATTTGCACTGACCCAGCTCACGAGACCCCATATTGTCCTATGGCAGGCCAGTACCCAGAGTTTGTCCAAGAGCAGGTTAATGCTGCTCAAGGATATGCACCACCTAGGAATGACCCTTATTCCAACACTTACAACCCTGGGTGGAAGACTCATCCAAATTTCCAGTGGTCTAGTCAGTCTAGAGGATCCAATCCTAGTCAGCCTACAAGACCCACATATAGCAGTAACCCTGCTGTCAGTCAACCCTATAGACCACCACTGATGCAACCTCAGTACCCCAGTTATGGTGCTCCTCAAGCACCTGCACCCCAGTATCAGAGTCAAGCTATGACTCAACCACCACCACAACCTCATAGAACGCCTGGTTTTGAGGAACAAGTCCTAGCTACCCTGAAAAGTCTAGAGGCTTCAGCACAACTCACTCATTCCCATTCCCAATCTATTTCCAAGTTAGAAACCCAAATGGGTCAACTAGCGGCTTCATTTAGTCGCAGAGAGGAAGGAAAATTTCCGAGTCAGGCTGTTGCCAATCCCAAAGGAGCTTTTGTAGCTGAGAGTTCTACTTCTCAGAACCCACAATGTAATGAGGAAGTTAAGGCTGTTACAGTCTTAAGAAGTGGGAAAGTGGTAGACAATAGAGTTGGGGAGAAAGAGAGAGAAAAAGAGAAAGAACCTGCAATAGAGAAAGAGTCAGAAGCTTCGAGGGATAACTTTCCCGCAGCTTTAGATGATCCATTGGCATCTTATGTGCCAAAAGCCCCATTCCCATCTGCGCTGATTGCGCCTGAGAGGAGAGCGAAGAAAGGGGCTAGCATGTCAGATATGTTAGAGGTATTTAAAAGCGTTCACATTAATTTACCTCTATTAGATGCCATTAAACAGATTCCTTCATATGCTAAATTTTTGAAGGAAATGTGCACACAGCAACACAAGGAGCGTGTTCATCTATCTAAAACCATAGCTCCTGTTAACATAGCAAGTGCTGTGTGTCAATTCCAAGCTCCAATAAAGAGAAAAGACCCTGGAACGCCAACTATACCTTGATTCTTAGGAAGTCATTTCATTGATAGAGCGTTAGTTGATTTTGGCGCAAGTGTGAATATTCTTCCATATTCAATTTACGCCAAAATGGAGCTTGGAACACTCCAAACCACACCTACGATTCTCCAATTTGCAGATAGGTCCACTAAAGTACCTAGAGGGATACTGCAGGATGTTTTGGTAAAGATAGATTCTTTTGTCTTTCCTCCAGATTTTATCGTCCTAGATATGGAGCATGTTGATATTACTAGGCCTCAAATCCCGGTTATAATAGTACGACCTCTTCTGGCAACTGCTAATGCAGTCCTTCATTGTAGGACTGGCATAATGAAGGTGTCTTTTGGAAACATGAAAACCAGGCTGCAGGTTTATAGTGCAACTAATCAACCTCATAACTTTGAGGATTGTTCTTTTGTAGATATCATAGATAAAGTGGTAGAGGAAGCTACACCTTATCTTTTGTCCAAGGACCCGTTAGAAACATGTCTCAATTACTTTGGGTTCGAGGACCATGACCTGGATCATTCATTTGTAGAGGTGAATCTTGTCTTAGATTCTACCTCCTCTGTTGAAAGATTGCCTTGGAGACCTAGGGTTGAGCCACTTCCGTCTATTGCCAGTGTCCCTTCCCCTACGTCTTTTGAGTCTCCACCGCAACTTGAGTTAAAGCCTCTGCCGGCTAATCTCAAGTATGCCTTTTTGGGTAATAGTGACACCTTGCCTGTCATAATTTCATCTTCATTAAATTTAGAACAGAAAGGTAAGTTGTTATCTGTTTTGAAAGAGCACAGAGTAGCCATAGGATGGTCGGTCGCTAATTTAAAGGGTATAGACCCGTCAATCTGCCAGCACCGTATTCACCTAGAGGAAGGTGCGAATCCTTCTAGAGATGCCCAACGTAAGTTGAACCCCAATATGAAAGAGGTAGTTAAAAAAGAAGTTTTGAAACTACTGGATGCGGGTATAATCTACCCAATTTCTGATACTGAGTGGGTTTCCCCTACTCAATTGGTTCCTAAGAAGTCTGGGATTACAGTGATAGCAAACGAAGAGGGTATTCTAGTCCCTACAAGAGCTACCACTGGTTGGAGAGTCTGTATAGACTATAGAAAGTTAAATTCCAAGACTAGGAAAGACCACTTCCCACTGCCTTACATTGACCAAATTTTAGAAAGATTATCTGGGCAGAGTTTCTATTGCTTCCTAGATGGCTATTCAGGGTATAACCAAATAGCGGTTTACCCCGAGGATCAGGAGAAAACAACATTTACCTGTCCATTTGGGACATTTGCATTTAGGCGTATGTCTTTTGGCCTATGCAATGCCCCGAGCACGTTCCAAAGATGTATGACTTCTATCTTTTCTGATATGATAGGAGAATATTTGGAAGTGTTTATGGATGATTTTTCTGTTTTCGGTCCTTCTTTTGATGAATGCCTCTCTAATCTCTCAAAAGTGCTTAAGAGATGTTGTGAGACAAATCTTGTTCTTAGTTGGGAGAAGAGCCATTTCATGGTTCGGGAGGGCATCGTGCTTGGGCATATAGTATCTAGTAGGGGGATAGAGGTTGACAAAGCTAAGGTTGACTTAATTGCAAAATTACCTCCTCCTCCTACTGTTAGGCAAATCCGGTCCTTCCTTGGACATGCAGGGTTTTACAGGCGTTTTATTAAAGACTTTAGCAAAATAGCAAAACCAATGTGTAATCTGCTTGCTAAAGATGTAGAGTTTGATTTTGATAAAGCCTGTTTAGAGTCCTTCAATAAATTGCGTTTAATGTTGATCTCGGCACCTATCATGCGAGCTCCTGATTGGTCACTTCCTTTCGAGCTAATGTGTGATGCCTCCGATTATGCTGTGGGGACAGTGTTGGGTCAGAGGGTAGATAAGGCCCCTTATGTTATATACTACGCAAGCAAAACCTTGAATGAAGCTCAGTTAAATTACACTACGACTGAGAAAGAAATGCTTGCAGTAGTTTTTGCGCTTGATAAATTCCGATCCTATCTTTGGGGATCGAAGACCATTGTGTACTCAGATCATGCCGCCTTGCGGTACCTGCTTTCTAAAAAAGAGACGAAGCCTAAGCTGATTAGGTGGATTCTCTTATTACAAGAATTTGACTTCCAGATCAGGGATAAGAAAGGGTCTGAGAATGTCGTTGCTGACCACCTCTCTAGGATAGTAGTAGAAGAAGAGAGTGACCCCACGCCTATTAGGGATTCTTTCCCTGATGAACAGCTTTTTACCGTCACTCACTCTACTTTACCGTGGCACGTTCATATAGTGAATTATCATGCTACAGGTCTTGTACCATCTCTTTGGTCGAAACAGGAAAAGGATCGGTTCTTTTCTCAGATAAAATTCTATTATTGGGAAGATCCTCTCCTGTTTAAGTACTGTGCTGATCAGGTTATACGTAGGTGTATTCCGGAAGGTGAGATGCAAGACGTTTTAAAGTTCTGCCACACTCTAGCATGTGGAGGACACTTTAGCGGGAAAAAGACTGCCGCTAAAGTCTTGCAGTGTGGGTTCTACTGGCCCACACTATTCAAAGATGCATTGGACTTCTGTAAATCCTGTCAAAATTGCCAAAGAATGGGTTCTATGTCTAGAAGGGATATGATGCCTCTTAACCCTATTTTAATTGTCGAAATTTTCGATGTTTAGGGCCTCGACTTCATGGGACCTTTTCCTATTTCGCATGGGTTTGAATACATCCTAGTGGCTGTAGATTACGTATCTAAATGGGTAGAAGCAGTAGCCACTAGGACCAATGACCACAAGGTAGTGTTGAAATTCCTCCAAGAGAACATTTTCTCTAGGTTTGGGTTTCCAAGGGCCATCATCAGTGATGGAGGGTCACACTTTAATAATCGACCCTTTGCAACTCTCGTAGCTAGATATTCTATTACTCACAAGGTTGCAACCCCATATCATCCTCAGACTAGCGGGCAAGTGGAGGTTTCGAATAGGGAAATTAAGCATATCCTAGAAAAAACTGTCAGGCCTGATCGTAAGGATTGGTCATTGCGCTTAACTGACGCATTATGGGCCTATAGGACTGCATTTAAAACCCCTATTGGTATGTCTCCGTACCGTTTAGTCTTTGGCAAACCGTGTCATCTCCCTGTCGAGTTAGAGCATAAAGCACTTTGGGCCATTAGGAAATTTAACTTTGAAATGAAAGAAGCGGGTTCTCACCGCAAGCTTCAGATAAATGAGCTCGAAGAGATTAGGAATGAGGCTTACGAGAGTTCTAAAATCTCTAAAGCCAAAATGAAAGAGTTTCATGACAGACACATCAATAGGAAATCTTTTGAACCAAATCAGAAGGTGTGGCTGTTTAACTCTAAATTGAGGCTATTTCCTGGTAAGCTTCGATCTCGCTGGGATGGACCTTTCATGGTAACTAGGGTTACTCCTCACGGTGCTGTTGAAATTCAAAATCCTCGAACTGGTTTGTCCTTCTTTGTGAATGGACAAAGGCTTAAGCCGTTTATTGAGGGTATAACCGATAGTGAGGGCATTAGGGATGGTTTGGTAATTGAGTCTGTCAGTTTGGAAGACCCAACTTATCAATTTGACTAATGTGGAAGTTCACGTCTAGCTAAAGACGTTAAACTTAGTCCCACCCACCCTTTCCCCTTGTTCTTACACACTCGTCTAGTCGTAACATTCTGTCAACATTGAGGACAATGTTTACTTCTAGTTGGGGAGGGTTTGTATATTCTCTTAATTTGTATATTCTCTTGTCTATGATTAATTTATTTATTTATTCATTTAATTTGTATATACATAATAATTTATTATTATTTATCATTCTTGTGTACATGTTATACCATTGATTTGTATAGTGATTATTTGTATAGAATTTGATAAATAAACATGTGTTACAATGTGAGTTTATTCTTTCATTTATATCATATCTATTTGTCTATTTTCGATACATTAATTGTAACTTTACTGTGATTAGCTTCTATTCAATCTTACACATGCACGAACTTGGTTTAAATCTTCATACTTGGCAATTTGAATATTTGATAAAAAAACCTGTTATAAAGTGGAGACTTGTGACAAATAAAGCAAATTTTGAACCATTCGATCATTTTTGGGACTCAAATATTCATCAATTCAGTGCAATCCTTGGTTATTGCTTATCTGTATATATTGCGTAGATGCTTAATTCATGTATTTTAGAATGAAAATATCTGGATAATCAGTTGAGAATATTGTGCAAATTTTTTTGAAAAATGATTTAAGGCCATTTTCCTCAAGTCTTTGTGCCGTGCTTATTTTTGATAGAGTTTAGGACCCCCGTAGTACCCTATTTTGAGCCTAAAAGTTGCCAATTTTTTCGATAACTTAGCAGCCATGGGTAACAAGGTGTGTCTTATGCAAATTTTGGTATAAAGTAGTTGTTTAGTGTGAATTTTAACAAAAATAAGCCATTTTTTTTCAAAAAAATCAACATTTGACCTTCTCTATCGATAGCGGTATGTCGCTATCGATAGATACCATAAAAATTCAAAAAAATAAATTAACCGCGGGACAGAGGACTTTCTCTATCGATAGCGCTATCTTCCCTATCGATAGAGATCGCGAAGATCAGCCTTTTAACCTTCTTCTCCCGCGCGAAACAGCCCATTCCACCACCTTTTCATCTGAAAACCGCCATTTCCACCGTGACCATCCACCTTCCTCTGCATTTTCCGACCACCCCAGGCCTCCATTTCACGCAAACTGATATTTGTTGCAATCCTCGCGACATTTAGCACATTTCTGACCGATCAGAAGTTGCGTTTGCTTCACTTCATTCGGTCGCCATTTTTCACTTGCATCGCATTTCGGCGAGGGTAGGCCATCAGGCGTTGTTTCTTCTTCCACACTTCGTAAGTGCCCATACCTTTCTTTTGAACTTTTTCTTAAAATGGCTTAGTTTTGTTTCATATGTCATAGCATAAGTTGTGTACGTAGGATTTGCATGCAAAAGTCAATAATAGTATGATGGGTTTAGAGTTTAGATATTTATGATAAATACTAGTCATGTTTATGCTTATTATATCTGCATTGAGTTATGGAGTTGTGGAGTTGTGTTAAGGCCTGGATGTTAGGCCATGCAGGGGCATGCATGCATCTGTTCGTGTGAATTGGAGGAGTTAGTAAATATAGCCTGGATGATAGGCCAGTCTTGAAATTTGAGATGGGATATAAAATTATCGTGTGGGTTAACAACTGGCTGTGTTGCGTGTTTGATTCTTATTGAAAAATATATACATGCGTATCTCTGCAAATTATTCTTACTGCTGATTATGGTCCTATCTGCTGCCGTGTGTGTGTAAAAAAATTGTACAGAGCTATGGTACGCCAAAAGACCACCGACAGGAAGGGCGTGGCTTTTCAGGAGCCGGCACAGCCGAGACCGAGGAGGTCGACTGATACTAGCAGGGGCAAGGCCCAGCGCACGCAGCCCGATACCTCGGACAGTTCTGAGTCTGAGATGCCCGCAGCACCCATCCGTAGACCCTCATCTAGAGGGCAATCATCTGCACAGCCGCCTATGTCTGCACCTCTGTCTAGTTCACAGTATGTGGAGGAGGAGTACTTTGAGCACCCAGATATTGGCGAGACTGGCGAGCCGCGCATGCCTCGCGAGTTCGAGAGTTACGCAGAGACTGAGACCGAGTCGAGGAGATTACCGACCCGTCGAGCTGCGAGACCATGGCCAGAGATACTGTCGGCGAGGAACTTCAACATCGAGAGATATGTTGACCCGAAAGCCTTCAGATATGAGGGCTTGCTTGTAGAGACCCTGCAGGACAGACACCTCAGCACCTGGCTGAGGAAGGGCGGAGGCTATATGGCCAGTGTTGTACGTCAGTTCTATACGACAGCACACATGGCCGAGGATCAGACGCAGACACTCCAGGCCGAGGTTGGAGGCTGTTTGGTTCAGTTCACTCCGGACGACATCGCTACCTATCTGGGGTGCGAGCGTCCTTTGTCGACGGAGGCAGAGAGCACTTATTTGGAGCTGACAGAGAGTCAGTGTGCTGATGCGGTATGTGTGGACCTGGAGTTATTCGACGGTATGTACTTCACGACCGGAAACATGCACCCATCTTACGCAGCTATGAATAAGCTGCTCTACTGTAACCTGCGAGCGAGGGGTACTGATTCCTAGATCCCTGTGGAGTCTGTGAGGCTGCTGCTGGAGTTCTTGAGCGACCACCCCATAGACATCGCCGCATTGATATTCAGCGAGATCCGCACCTTTATTGCCACACAGCCGCGGAACAACATGCCGTATCCCCAGATGATTACAGCTTTTGCCCTGGGTGCGGGTGTTGTGTCTGACGAGCCACTGAGATGGGGCGAGGGTCCTATTACCCCCACTACGTTGGCTCGGAGTATAGCAGCTCGGCCGAAGAGGCCACGTACTGAGACCGCCGGTCCATCAGAGCCTAATCCTATTCAAGCTCCAGCTCCGACTCCTGCTGCTCCTACTATGCCCGATATGTCATCTGCCAGCTCTCAGGGTTTGTTCCATCAGGTCTTAGAGGGACTGAGATCTATGATGCATATTCAGCAGAGGCAGTCAGCTCAGATCGACAGGCAGACCGCTCAGCACGACAGACAGTCTGCTCTGATGGAGAGACACTCTGCACAGCTTCGGGTCATGTGGAGACGTATGGATGGCGATCCGATTTCTGAGGCGGACCGCACCTTATTTTATGAGCCACAGCCTGATCCTAGATTTGACATCCCACCTGGGGATGATCAGTGATGATGAGATTTAGCCCAGAGTTTTAGTTGTTCTTTTTGGGGAAATGTTTTGTTTCTTTTTTGTTAGAAAAATTTTAAGTTATGTGTCAGGGTTAGTTTAGGTATTTAGGATGGTTAGGGTAGTGACCTTAAACATATTACAACCATCCTAATTTTGCAGTCTTCATACTTTCTTTTGTTACAACCAAAAACATTACAAGCCTATAAAGACCTTTTTGATTTTAAAATATTGTGCATTATTCTCTTGTGATTACTTGTTTATTTAAGTTTTATTTATGTATGAACTGCATATCTGCTTATATAACTTCGTTATTTTATCTCTCTTTGGTCATTAATTAGAGCTTAATGTATAAGTTTTATACTTGTATATTTCCATTTGGGGAACTCTGGGTTGCTAACCTTTTCAGAGTGAACATTTTTTGCGAGTGACCATCAGTGAGGATTTGAAGTTGAATCTTATTAAGGGTTAATTCTCGTACTCTTATTGCAGTATTTTGATTTTATCAAGTTCAGCCTCACTACACATTGAACACTTGCTAATTTCCTGTAAAGATAGCATTGCTTGTATTGTAAATGTTCAATTACGAATATTGATATATCTGTGGATGGAACTCTTACTATGTACATAGTATATTTTTAAAATTCTTTCTCAAAATAATTCTTGTATTTATTCATGTTTGTGGGTATCATTTCTGCAAACCCTCACGAGACTACACTCGTCCACTAAGGGTAACTTAGTGGTTCAAAAGGCTTGTTGCATACGCTAAATGCAATCGCGTTTTCCTGCGAAAGTGGCTTATTTTTCAAAACTCTAATTTTAAATCTACTTCATATTTAGTATTGCTATTTGCTAAGAGACTATCAAAACCTAAGTTGGGGAGTGTGATTGTACCACAATTATACCTTCAA
>JAESVK010061372.1:0-11553 GCA_017140935.1 Hamamelis virginiana
AAACTATCCTAAGACATTAATATGTAACTCACAAACATATGCATGAAACACTCAACACATAAACTCATTTTAAATACAAAAACCATACATGCATGCATAGATTCAAAATCATGCTAAAAACATAAAGTAATATGCATTAAGCAACTCCTAATATGCATCCTAAACATGATCATATCTCCTAAAACATGCTCCTATCAACCAAACCATGATTAATATACCCACAATATAATAAAAGACTCAAACAAAACACTAAACATAGACTAAACAGATCAAATATCTAAAACAGAAAATATATCCTACTCTAAATATGCTAAACAATGCATGAATCACGAAAACCTTTAATCCTAAACTAACATACATGATTCAAGGCTACATCTCACCCAAAATCATGCATACAAGAAAATCGAACTAAGACATATATTCTGTAAAAAAACTAAACTACTCGAAAATACTCAATTTCTAACTATGTTATGCAAAATCGAATTCTAAACACAATGGGCTATGAACCCTTACCTTTTGCCTTCTTCTTCCTTGCTCCTAGCTATCTCATTCAATCTCCCAAGCTCTGGAATTTCGTAGCTATGGCTCTAAGTGCAGCTCCAAGGTGCAAAAGTCTCCCTAAATTCCAGTTCTCTTTTTAAAACTTAATCTAGAGCTCTTATTTATAGAGAGATCCCTAAAATTGATCAATGACTCTCCTTAAAACCATTAAGAATGATCCAAGGGCTCCAAATGAGTCTTCCTAGAGTCCCCCCGGATGAACTAAATCATTTAAACTTATCCAAAGTTGGATTAGAGGAGTCCTCTTACAAAAAGGAGTGAAAGTCCTCGCAATTAAGAAAAACTGGGCATAAAACACTGTTGACCGTCCTATCCTGGATAGTTAACGGTCCATGGGAGGACGGATGACCGTCCTAGGGTGGACGGTCATCGAGCCAAATGTTCATAAAAAAGGGTTTTGGGCCTATCTCGACTCGATTGTTGCTCTTTTCGACTTTCCGGGCTAGTTTCAAGTCCAAATTCGACGATTCAAGCACCAAAACGATCGTGATTCAATTCTCCATGTTTTTAGAAGAGTTTGAAGTGAAAATGCATTGACCATGATCAAATATTTTTGAAAAAAGTCAACCGATTAGCTGTTTTGGGCCTACCGAGCCCAAATTAGGATTTTGAAATCCACTAACCAATTGCTCTTGAAATCATTTCTACTTCTCGAAAAAAGTTTTAAAAAGATTTAAGAAAGTTTTTTAAAGCTTTTGAAGGCTTTGATTTGATAAAAAGATCGAATCCCGGCTGCTTTGGGTGAAAACCCTAATTTAACCTTAAAGGGCTTTGTGAACCAACTGTGGGCCCAAAGGCTCAAACAACTATGCCATTGATAAAATTCAACGCCTAACATACCCCAAATATCTATGTTAAATTCACAAGACATTCCGAGACAAGATCAACAGTCATTCAGAGCTTTTGTAATGTAAAGGACAACACTGCCCTTCAAGTCGCAAAAGTCCTAATTACCTATCAAGCCTGACTCGGAATGTTATGAAACTTAGCAGGGACATCCTAAGACACCACAAAAATCAAATGCAATGCAAATGAATTGATTCCAATTCAAATGTATGCATGAAATGATGAATTATCCTTTTTACCCAAAAATGATAATTTGGATAATTTGGTCTTTACAAGTCCAATTCTTCACCAGATGATCAACTCTTCAAGTTAATCATTTGCAAAAAGCACATAAGAAAACAATTGGTAAAAATGGGGTGTCTACAGCCACCTGCTAAGGGCGGGTTGGTTGGCAGTTTTACCCTCCACTCGCCCCCAACCGACCCGCGCACACCCCTGTCTAATGGACCAGATTGGACATGTCTTTTTCTCTTATTGGACTGGCCAGATTCAGTCCAATAAATTAATGAGCCAAGTCCAATTCGATCCGGTAGCCCATTAACCCATTTCATTAACGGACTGGGCCATGCCGATCCGCCCATTTTTACACCACTATGTAACACCTTTCTTGGAAAATGGAATAACTAAAGTCAGTCTAACTGATGAACATATCTATATCTATACTACTTCTAATCTATATCTGTCTATCTATCTATATCTATACTACTTCTAAATGTCTCTTAGTGAAAAAAACTTTTGATTTCCTTTTTTACCCTCAAATTTTTATAAAAATGCTATATTACCCTTATATACGTGCAAGAATTTGAAAGATCTTTTACTTCAATGTACCTAAAATGGTTAAGGGCTCATTGTTCAAAGCATAAAGCCTCAATCTACGTATGTACAACCCTTAAATCTTCTATATGAACAAGCCATAAACACTGTATCTTGAAATCATAAAGTCTTTTCGACCATCCACGCATATGGACGATACATATGTGGTATAAGTATATAGGAAATCTAATTAATTTTGCACCAGGAACCAAACTGAGGCAAATTGAGAAAATTAGGCCGTATTGCTTAAGGTGATCAAAATCAAATTTGAAATCCTCCATATAACTATTTTTTGCAGAATCCAAACTAAGCATATTGAGCATGATTTGTGTTAGCATGCCATGCCAGAGTTAATGCCACCTAACAACACCAGAACAAAAACTCCATTGTAGTATCTACCAATGAATGGTAAAGAGAGCAGGATTAATCAAGTGGCAGCAATCAAAAGACAAGCAACAATCAATCAAGCCCTCCATACCTTAATTCTTTTCGATCATTGGGCTTATCCTTCTACATGTAGTTCCTATATATATAAAGTTCATACTAAGTTAATCGTAACAATTTGACTTCATGCTCCATAACAAATTCTTGGGAAAGTAAAAAAGCCCCAAAAAATTTATTGTTTGGAAAAAAAGATGAATGGATACATTGTATTAACAAAAATAATATTTTGTTATCTTTTCCTTCTTGAAAATCCAAAAAAGAAATATTGTTTTGCTAAATTTGACAAAACAAAAGACGAAAAAAATCCTATGTTTGGAATTACACAAAATAGAATATAATTAATTTTAATTCTAATTTTATATGGATTTGCAAATCTTGTCACAATTTATGAAATTTGATTAGAATTGATTTTATTTTAAATTTATATTTGTCAACTTTCTAAATTATCCCTTAAGTTAAACTACCTCCTATTTATTAACAGAGTAATACGTTAAGTACATTTATTTTTTATTTTAATTTCACAGTCCATTCCACCTAAATAAAATAAAATTTTAACTCAATTTAATTCCATTTTATACCCATAAATTTTTTACATAATTTATTATACCTAATATTTTTTTAACATAAAAAATAGACCAACAAAAATTTAGAAATATCAAAACCTCTTAATATAAAATTAGATTCGATAAACTTATAAATAATTTTTTTTTTTATATTTAGTGAAATGATTTAGTCAATTAATGCTGATTTCGATCTAAGTCAGCTAAGACTTATGGCCGTTGGATCATCTCATGAATGAATATATTTTTAATAATGAGATGATCGAACGGCCATAAATATTTAATTCTCTTGTATCTAAGTCACTAAGATTATATTTAAATCAATTCTATTTTATTTCGAATTGGTTGCAAAGGGAGTGCTCGAAAAGTACTCCAGTTCTCCACACAAGTCTTCAAAACACTCCCAAACACAGCCTTTTTTGATTAATCAATTCTTTGTTTGGGCAAAATCAATTATCAAGGTTGCTTCTCTGCTTTCTTCACTCGGGAATAAACAGAGATTGATGTGTTTGATTTGAAATCATGGAGGAAAGAAGCCAAAGCTCCGACGATCAAGATGGTAGTTACAATTCCGATGAAAGACGGCATAAACGGCAAAAATATGAAGAAACCCTAAAACAAGATCGAATCAGCGCCATGCCTGATGCAATTCTCCTTCACATTCTATCATTTTTGCCAACCAAAGACGCTGTAAAAACCGGTACGTTATCACAAAGATGGCTTTATCTATGGACTCGTGTACCAAACCTTGACTTCACTTTCTCCGCCCCGATGCCCGATGATATAAGCAGGTTTGCTACTTTCGTCGATAAAACCCTAATTTTGCACAAGTGTTGCAATGTTAAAAAATTTGAAGTCGATTTCCACTATGATGTCTTAGACGAGGACTTTTTTCCTTCCCGTGTTGATATGTGGATTCGCTTTGCGACAAGAGCGAATGTGGAAGAACTTTGTATAAATTTGAATGAAAGGCATGGCACTAATATTCATTATGAATTACCTTGTCATGTATACAACAATTCGTTGATGAGGAAATTAAGTTTGTCGTGGTGCAATGTCGTGCCTGATGGGTTAATTTGTTGGAAATCACTCAAGAGATTGTCGATAGGATGTTCAAAGCTGAGCGAAGATTTGATTCAGAAGATATTAGCAGGGAGTATCACTGGAGTTTTTGGAATTGTGCGGATTTTATGAACTCAATCGTTTGAATATTGGGTCTGTGAGTTTGCGAGAGTTGGTGATAACTGATCAATGGGGTCCATGGGGAGAAGATTCTGACGACGAATCTGAACTGGAAATTTCTGCCCCTAATCTGTGCTCATTGGGCATAATAGGAACTATGTACGTACAGGAAGAAGTTTAGGCTGATGGATGTGCAATCTCTGGTTGATAAGTCGATTGTAAACTGAATTTTGGCCAATCTTGTTATTCTGTTCACAATGACACTGATTATGAAGTGCATGAAAACATGTTGAGAGAAATTCTTGACAGGCTTCGGCATGTTAAAAAACTCACTATGTGGGATTGGTGTCTTCAGGTTAGTTTTTCTTGGCACCTCTCATTTTCTGCATCCAAATGCTAATTCATCATGACATTGTCCTTCTTATTCTAAGCACTACGGCACGCACACACTAGATATTATAACTAAAGGCTATATAATTTTTGTTAGAGAAAAGAAATTGATGGAATTTTAATTTAGGGCTGCCATGTTAGTAATATGCTGGTTTGTTTCTCACTTTTGCATATAGAATGTAGAATATCATTTTTTGATCAGGAAAATTATTGAGAACCTCACAAAGTAAATATTGTGAACTCAACTACTAGTCAATGTGCTTTCCTTAATCATTGTCTTATTTCATCAACGAGGCATTTTCCCCGACTCTTCTACCAAGAGAAGAATATTAATTAAACAATGAAACAAAATACATTATGCTGGGCTTGAACCTGAAACTCCTCCTTACTGGAGGGGGAGCAATGCCATTAGGCAAGAGGGCCATTGGCATGGCCATTAATTAGGTATTCAAAACATGGATTTTCGACTTATATGGTATGTTTTTATTAAGTTAGTGAGTCATAAATATATACCTTTTATTCTTAATTTGGAATATATAGCCTAACCAATACACCATAATGCCCATAGATGACTAGTGTGCAAACTATGAAATATATTTAAATGATATACTCTAGCGATTTAAACATTTTTTTGTTAAGTTGTTCCATCTCAATTCAATGGATAAAATAAGAGAGCTAATGTTAACGGTTCAATTTCTGAGTTTTTGGTATCAAGTTAAAAAACTACTTTTAGTGTGATAACCTTGTGGTCCTTGGATGATTTGCACCCATTTTTGTGTCATACAATCTTTAATAGAGCAAACCATGCATCCTATATTGGAGCTGAGCCATCTCAGGTATAACTTCCAGAAGTTGGCAGCGAGTCAATTTTACTGGACCATGTCCAGAGTGGGGTCTTGTTTGTATATGCTAGAGTGTTTCAGACTAGATGGGATTGTTGGATTCTGTAATGGGGACTGCCATGAACTTATACTCAAAACAATTTTATTGGTTAAAGTGCAATATTATAATACTTTTTGAAGCAGTGGGCTAAGATTATGACATCATTGGCGATGAAAGTTCAGTTTTTTCCACCGTCCAAGCGTGAATGCTTAGTAATAGAAATGCACATCGAGGGACGTGACATTCTTGGGAAGCAGGCCTGCTACAAAGTTCGTTTAATCTGGAGACATTAGTCTTAACCTTTCTTGATCGCTCAATGGTATGTGGAAGGAATTTAACAAAGAATGATTTCTTATCTTTAGATTCATTGACTGAGGTGTATGTGGAAGGAATTTATCGAAGAATGATTTCTTATTAATCCTCTTTCATCTACTTTATCCACTATTTGTCTCTACCAAGTGCTGAAATCATTTCCAAAATATCCGGTTAGGTTTAGAAATAAAGTTTTTTGCTGGAACTATGTATCCAAGATATTTTTACCTTCAGAGTTTTTCATTCTAGCAACCATCATAATTCATTCTTTTTTGAAGTTTCTTTCCGAGCTCTCTAGCTTAAAAGTTAACAATATGGATTATGAATAAAATTTTCAGCCTAATGAAATCTCCATTTGCAGCTTTGGTACAATAATGAAGTGCCCCCCAAGTACCATTGGACATTGCAAGAGTGGAGATCCAAGTGTTCACTGAAATGTCTCAAGACTATTGAGATTGTTGGCTTCGCAGAACGGCATTTGGGATTTGAACATGTAATCCAACTTGTCCAGTTTTTGCTTGAGAGTGCAAGCGTGCTAGAGAAGATGGCGATCAAAGCACAAAAGGTTGATTGTTATGGTTTAAAAAGATCTCCGAAGGGATTACTCAAAGTGGCTCAAAGATTGTTAAGCTTACCAAGATCCTCTCCTCGTGCAGTAGTTATTTTCTCTGAATAACGAATAATTCTTAATCAATTCCATTTTGTTAATGATGTGACTGGATATTTATAGTAAGCATGCATTAGTTAAATATAACTCTCCCCGTGCAGTAGTTATTTTCTCTGAATGACAATGAATTCTTAATTAATTCCATTTTTGTCAATGATGCGACTGGATGGTTATTAATATTATGGTAAACTTCCCCTAATCGCAGCAAAACCCCGCTGCTGCTATTGCTGAGAAATTTTTTGTAGCTGCTGCTTTGCACTCAATCTTGCAATTTATTTGTTCCCTGCTTTATGGATGAGAGATCATTCTGATTTTTTCAAAACAAATATAAACAATTGGTTTTTTTCAAAACACTTTTCAGTTCTATAGTTTGATCATGTGGCACTAAGTACTCATTATTGGTCAATTGCCAAAAAATTATTATAATTAGTATTATTTATGATGATTATGCTCTTTTATGGAGAAAATTACTTTTAGTTTAACTTAAAGGTTGTTGAGAGAGCATATGTATAAGAATAAGAGTGTAGTTTGGTTCGGGCGGGGATGTTCTATACGTCCCGTACTATCATAACCATTCATCAATCGCGTCTGTAATTCACGAATGACTGCGATGGTTGCGCTATAGGATATCCCGCACCCGAACCAAATCATATAAGAGTAGTAGTTTAAAATTATTTTTATAATTTTTATTTTAACTTAAAAACTATAAAGAGAATATACATATAAGAGAAAATGCTAGATAAGATGGTGGAGTTGATAGAAGCTATGCCAACTCAGCTTTAATTGCTAAAAAGATAAGACTTAATAAGGTCCAAAGATAGAGCCGGTTGTTGGCTTGTCTGCGAATGGTTATAGCTTAGTCTCACTCCGGTTATGTCACTTCTCGTGGCATATACCATAGTTATCAGAACCGGACCGGACATTGACCCGGACAAGAGGTCGGGTGGTCGGGTCATTGGTTCAACCACTGGGTCAACGGTCGGACCGCTTAATTATAAATAAGATTTTTACAAGTATTTGAATGTAATAAGGTTATATTTTATATATTGTATTATAATAACAAGAAGTAAAACATAGCCTAATGGTAAAAGGTCCCATCTTTTTTCTTTTAAAGAGGTTAGGAATTCAAACCTCAAGGAATGCAACTTTCGTTAAAAAAATTTTGAATTACTAATTGACCAGTTCAACCGGTCAGACCGGCTGGTTCACACTGGTCCAAGGCGGTTCATACCGGTTCAAGGCGGGTCACTTGCTAGCTTATCCAGTCCAATAATCAACCCAGACCGGTTAGGGGTCCGGTTCACCGGTCCGACCAGCTGGGGCGATCCGGGTATGATAACTATGGTATATACAGCATTGACCGCCAACATTTAAGTGCTTGTACGGTAAGTCATGTTGTAAGGTTCTCTTTGCATATTTTTGGGCTTAAAATTTTACTTAATTTAAGTGATACGGTGTTAATTATTTTGAGACAACTTAGGGTCCGTTTGTATTAGCTTTTCATAAAATTACTTTTAGAGCTTAAAATTTGACTTGATTTAAGAAGATGGATGATAATTACTTTTAAACAACTTGAGGGATGATCGGATGCACGACAAAATTTTCTTAGTAATAGTAATTATGGCAAAGGTTACGAGGTCCTAACTTTTTTCACAATCACCTTTGTATGAAAATTTTGATATGTGAAGACATTGTTTGAATATAATTGTAAAGAAATATGTAAAGAAATAGTTATCTAAAAGTGATTTTAATAAAAGATAATGCAAACGGACCCTTAAAAGAGTGTTGGATAGTTGACAAAATTGGATTTCCTTTAGCCTTTACGGGATCACTTCCAGTATTAAAATTTTAATACGTAAATAGATGATTCTCAATTTATATTCTAAATAGTATATGAAGAGATAGTTATCCAAGTGTGGTTTTAAACAAATTTAATCCAAACCAAACGTAAAAAGATTTCTTGATTTAATTTAGACAAATCTAATTCAAACAGGGCATAAATATGATTGGTCACTTGCACCGAATTCCTGCTCCCATAAAATGGTTGATCCAATACTACTATGATGCCTGTCAAGCATTAGAATGGAATATGCCAATTAGGGGCTTCGCATACATACTGTCTACTGTTCACCCTTGTACAGTTTGTCAAATTCCAATCAGGAACTGCATCACTTCTTCTTCTTCTCCTTCTTCTTCTTCTTCGTCGTCTTCGTCGTCATTGTCGTCGTCAATAAAAAAAATTAAAGAAAGGGTCATGCTAAAAGAATCAAAGTTTGGACCATTTCTTTCAATCAAATGATATGGCAAATAGAAGATTATATCATATCAAATATATTGTTGTATTCGGATTGTTGACATGGTATGTCACTTTATATACTAATAAATATAATATACTGATGTGACAATAAAAATATTTTTTAATAGAAAAAAATATTATACATTACAGCATCATCCACTATGACATTTACTAGGAGGAGATGTTAAAAACTCATGGCATAGAATCAAAACATCTCTGATTAATGGTTCCAATGAAGTAAGTGAAACCAAGATTATAAAAAAATATGTTACAAAAATTTATGTTGTAAACTAAAACAATATCCTTATTAAAAATATTTTCGAAACTATATTTGTTTTTGTTGAAAATAAGTAATAGAATGCAAAATATATATACCGTATTTCATTGTTTGTGAAATTGAGTTTCTATTTAAAATGAATTAAATTATTTTGATTAAAAAAAACTTTTATGATGATTGGTGCAATTTTTTTTTTTTTTGCCAGAATGGTATTGATTTTATTGATAACTAGGGAGATTACATGCTCGCATCTATATCTAATAAGGGACAAAGCCAATTTGGAGGAGATGCCCCCGTAAAATTATATGGTTAATCAAAACTTTTTTCATAATTCGTACTTTTATAGGGCATGTTTGGGAACTTTGAAAACTGGATCTGACCAGTTTTGATCTCTTTCTGTTATATGATTTTTATGTAAACCAGTTTACAGTTGGTTTGAAAAAAAAAAAAAACTGTGTTTATGCCTTATGTTCTGAACATGATTGAACTGATTTACATAAAAAAAAAGATATTTACCAACAGTACTGAATAAAAACTAGACAGACTTATCCTTAGCTAATCAGATTTTTAAGTTGCCAGAAGGCATATATGTATTCAAACTCAATAAATTTCCTATTGAACTGCAAATACACGGAATCTCTTGCTCATTTACAGTTAAAAAAATAAATAAATTATTTTCCTAGTTGCTGACATAGGCTTCTTTGTTTGGAACCTAATGAAATGTACAATCCTCACTGCATGTAAGGCTCCGATCCAACAGGAAGACAACACGAGAATAACCTCGGTTTCTCAGTCTCCAGAAGGGATCTGCGTATTAATTCAGCAGAGAAATAGCTATAAATGAGTGAATGATTTCAACTCCTCTGATATCCTCTACTCTTCCCCAGGGCCGGCCCTGAGGATTTGGATGCCCTAGGCGAGTTCCTAAAAAAATGCCCCTATTGACTAAAAAATTTTTTTTTTGCAAAATTTTAGTTATTGAACCTTAATATTTCATAAGCTAAAATCTACAGCAATCAATTCACAACATCCGAACCTCCTATCATCATTACAAATATAATTAAACTAATAAACAAGACATACATGATACATGATACCATTATACCAAGCCAATATAGGTTTCATACAGTTTTCTAAAATCTATTTCTCGTTTTGAAACTGCATTCCTTATTTAAGTTGCTCATAATTATTGTCAACACTGAAGCCAACACTTCCCTGGGCTTGTCATTGATACTGAGTCATGACCATATTTTTAAAGGAACTAGGAATGCAAGGATCAGATATCACTAGTCTCGTTACTGATTCCCTCTACAAACGACATACATAACTGGCATTTAGGCTTTATATGGGGTCCCTCATATTGGAGCAAGCCAGCAGTGTTTGTTATATTGTGAGCTACGGATCAAGCAAAAGCCTTAACCTTAACTGGAACTTTGGTCTCCAAATTCAATAGCCATGACCTTGTATTGTAAAACAACTAGTGGCTGATGCTCTATCCATATTCATTAAGGTTGGATACTCTTCTCCTAAATAAATATTCTATTAGGAAAAAAAGAACTTTCAACTCTGTAACAGTATGCAGTCAAGTGTTCCATTCAAGTTGTCAAATTTTCTTGCTCCTTAACCTTCTTAGCAATATGTACTTTTTGACCATTCTTACATAACCCATATTATACGGACTATTAGTATATTTAAAGATGGGCTGCTTGTGATGAGAATTAGCTTTCTTTTTATGGTTTAGAATGTATGTTGCACTTGCATTTATTTCCTTTTTCAATGGATCCACTCTTCTTGTGTTTCTTTATTGGCATGGCTTCTTTTGAGTATAATTGTATAAATAACAACTACTTACATTAAGTGTGACTGTACAGATAACAGATCTCAACATGTACATACCTAGAAGATGAACCTAACTCTCTGTTATGAGTTAGGGTTTTATTTTATATATATATATATAATTTGCGCTTAATTCTTAGCATTCTTCGAAACACAAGCATATATAAAAAATTATAATGTGATCACTACTCTTTGTATTTTTCATAATACGAAAACACATCATTAAATAAGTAAAATTCAAGAATTAAACATGTATATATGTCCAGACTCCAGAGTTGGGCTGTGATTAACTCACTAAACTGAGTTATGGGATGTTTTGTATATGGGACACTTTCCCAAACTTGCTCATCAATCCACTGTTCTACCATTTAAGATGCTATAAAAAATTAAAAATTACAAAACTATCTAAATATTAAAGAGCATGGAGATGAGTAGCAGTCTAGCAGATGAATGAAACCCTAAAAAATTTGTAAATTGTAAGTAAACC
>JAESVK010061379.1:0-15867 GCA_017140935.1 Hamamelis virginiana
TTTTTTTTTTATAAAATCAATCCATGTTCACAAACCTTCAAGAATCGATTCAAGTATGGGGTCATGTATATTATCAAACACATATAATCAAGAATGAATATTTAAACAACATAAATAACCTTACTTGATTGTGCTTTCGATGTAGCTTTCCTTCGAGTTTCAAACAGATGAAACCTCCAAAGTGTATCCACACGAGAGTAAAATTCCCTGAACTTTCTAGTCTTCCACAACACTTTGTGAGCAAGCTAGCGTGGAGAGGGAGAGGAGAGAGAGAATTCGGCCAAGGGGTTTCTCTTAACCCTAGAATGTGAAGACACTCATATTTATAGACTTTTTCCTCTTTAAGGGGTGTTTGGTTACTAGTGCTAGCATGACCAAACATCCTTGAATAGAGTAATCCTATTCTTGGTTAGTTTTAACTTTTAATTAATTAACCTTTAATAATTAAAATCAAACATAACTCAAAGACAGGATTCCCCTCCCACAAGTTTAAGAAACTCACTTACTCTCTATTGTGTGTGACCCTTTGGGTTCACCCTAACCTAGCAGTGGACATGGACATCTCTATGTCTCCTAAAAATAGAAACTTTCTATTTTAAGGTTCAATTGGAACGATTCCAATTTTTCCCTCATTGATAACACTTTATCAATAGGCTTTCACTGGTCATGAGTGACATCTAGTAACATATCATGACGTACCCTAGGTTTAGGTGAATAGCAGAACTATGTGAACTCTTCATGTTATTTAATCCTTCATCCCCTAATGTCACAGTCAAGATAATAGGTATGGTTTTAGTCAAACCCTATCTTAACAACTTGATATCTGTCCCACAAAATATAATCTCAATAAGGCAATCGCAGTGAAACTCTTTTCACTGTTTACCTATCACTCTGGCCAGAGGTTCCCTTTGAGAATTATCTTTGTGAACTTATCCTGACATTCTCTCTTATATAACTAAGAGTACTGATCCCTTATTGCACACTCATCCATCTTCATGCATAACTCATTAGAGCCAATAAGCACCGATTACAACCTTATGGATAAGGCTGTACAAGATACTATCAAACTCTAGCAACCTATGCATAAGACAGCTATGGTGTCTCAGGTCTAAGGACTACCAAATAAATGGACATAACACTAGAATATTCCTTTGACAGAACTACCACAGGAGTATTCTTTGTAGATCATGTTCAGTGTACATATTCTCTAATATGCACCCACAGATTAACCTAAGTGTCACTACACTGATAGGAAAGACTACCTATCCTCCATATGAGTTGGTTTAAATCTGTGCTACTCTTCATACGGTTAATTAAATATCCACTTTAATAAACCTTTGAGTAGGAACTCTTTTAGAATAGATGTACATGAGAAATATCAGTCTCTCTATCTCAACACCTTGAGATGCATATCTCTCTTATCATTTATTCATGGACCTTATCATATATGTTAGAACATATTAAGATATAATATGAAATTAATATACCATTTAGGATTGGTTTTAGGGCATACTTCTAACACATCATACCTTTACCCTTGCCTTTCACTGATTTCTCTTTCTTCAGAATTAGTGACATCAACATCTTGTGCATAGTTCTTTCCACACTTTATGCATAATTGCTTCATAATGTCGGCATTGGGCTTCGAGGCAATTGAATTGAATGGGTAGTTAGTAACAGGAAACTCTACTTCAGTCTTAGCTTTGGATCGAATTATCACGCCTTGTGTTTGAGGAATGAAGTTCAATTTCTTCTTGCACTTCCTTGGTGTCATTTCAGCATTATGCATCTCCATAGATGCTTCCTTCAAAGCAACATTGTTAGATCCTCCAGATTAAGACTGAGTACTACTTTCTCCTGATTGCTTTGAGGATTTTTTCTTTTTGCTTTGCATTTGCTGCCGAAGGAATTTTATAAAGAAAACAACATTTAAACCATAATATGATGCATTTAATTTAAAATAATTCTGATTTCTAAAAAAATCATTATAAGAATTCTTTTGTTTTGCAAAGCATATATCATAATTTTCTATTTCTACTTCATCTATGGAAGGAAAATGATTATTGTCTACACCCATTACTTCCTTACCACTTTCTGGAAATTTCAAACTTCCTTTTTGTATTTGTTCTTGGATAACATTCCTGAACACAACACAATTATTTGTGGCATGTCTCCATGAGTTATGCCACTTACAATATTCTTTTTTGTTTATTTCTTCAATATGAGGAACTTTATGACCTTTTGGTAGCCTAATGAATTGACCACTCAACATAAGATTAAATATAGCATCTGCTTTAGAAATATCAAAGGAATATTGCTTTGAACCTTCATTCGAACCATTCTTTTTGGCTTGTTGACTTGTAACACTTTCGACTTTAACTAAAACATCACATATAAATGGAGTCTTACCTACAATTTCTGTAGCTTCAACCTCATAATTTGGGTCGAAATAATAAGTCTTAAATGATGAGGTTTGCCTTTGAGACTCTTCTTTTAACAATGACTCATAGCTAGTCACTTTAGTTGTTAATTCTAATAAGTCTCTAAACTCTACACCATCAAATTTCTTTCTCAATTCAAATTCCAGACCATTTTGAGCAAGTCTAACGAATTCAACCTCAGGAAGATTAACCCTACACTTGTTCTTTGCTCTCTTGAATCTATTAATGAATTGAGAGACCTTTTCATCAGGCCTTTGTCTAAATCTGGCTAAATCAGCCATTGAAATTTCAGGATCAGTTCTAAAGAATTGAGAATGGAATATTTCTTCTAACTGGACCCAAGTTTGAATTGAACCAAGAGGTAAATTCATATACCAAGTAAATACATTTCCTGTTAAAGAATTTGAGAACAATCTAATTTTTAAAAAATCATTATTCCAAATTTCTCCACATTGGCCTGTAAATCTACCTACATGTTCAATTATGGATTGTTCACCTTCTCTAGAGAACAAAGTAAACTCAGGTACTTTGTATCCTCTTGGGAATTCATAAGTCCTGTCAATCCAATCCGGATAAGGTTTTCTATAAATAGGAATTTGCATTCCTCTTACCAATGGACCATATGCTTCTTGAATAACTTCAAGAATTTGGTTTCTCGTAGTCATAACAGGTTGATTATCATTATTCAACATATTATTTCCTTGATTTAGAATACTTCTAGGTCGGTCATGATGATCCCTATTACCTATTCCATTCCTTCTACCCCTCAATCCCTCAGGTTCAAAAGGGATATTTTCAGTTAATATATTTGGTTTGAAGGGTAGAGTTTGTGGTAACACTGTTTCACCAGCAGTATTATTGGACCTATCAAATTGATTGACATTCATTCTTGGAAGATGACTAGTTGGTTCTAAATTAGATACTCCTTCTTCCATTATTCCAAATAAAGGATTAATATTTGAAACCAGAACATGGCTACCATTAATCCTTTGATTAGGCACATTTGTTTGGCCTATTGGTACATTCTGACCATTTAGTGGTCTATATGACTTAACATAATTCAAAGCTGATATCGGGAAGAAATTATTTGGCTCCAAATACGCCATTCTTTCTCCCATTGGTTCAAAAGAAGGATTAGAAGTTGGAATTATCATATTGCTATTCTTATTCCTTTGATTAGGCGCATTTATATGGCCTATTGGGATATTCTGACCATCAAGTGGTCTAAGGGATTCATTTTGGCTTTGTACAGGCCTCGAACCATCCAACGCCCCGGTTAAAATTCCATATACAGGTACATTTACATGACCTCTTGGGATATCATCTAATGGCCTTTGTGGCTCTTCTGACCGTCAAGTGGTCTAAGGGATTCATTTTGGCCTTGTATAGGCCTCGAACCATCCAACCCCCTGGGTAAAATTCCATATGCAGGTACATTTACATGACCTCTTAGGATATTTTGGCCATCTAATGGCATTTGTGGCTCACTTTGGCCTTGTACAGGCCTCGAACCATCCAACCCTCCGGGTGAAATTCCATATGCAGGTACATTTACATGACCTCTTGGGATATTTTGGCCATCTAATGGCCTTTGTGGCTCACTTTGGCCTTGTACAGGCCTCGAACCATCCAACCCCCCCCATATGGAACTCCATATACAGAATTTTTGTTCTACGCTGTAATATTCCCTTCATTTCTTATAATCTGTTCTCGTCGAAGCACATTATTTCTAACTTCGTCATTTAAGGGAAACATTTGAGAATTTCTTTGACTAAATCCCGACTGAGACAACACTTGTTGCAACAGTTGATTTGTCTCTTTCATTTGTTTTAACACTGGTTTGAATGCATCCATTATCATACCAACAAATTGTGGTAATTTAGTTGCATTATTGCCAACAGGATTTTCATTTATATTTTGTTCAGCTTCAACCCTTGAATTCACTTAATCTCTAAGTAAATTCATTTCTGGGATAGCTTCAAGGTCATCATCTGGCCTATGTTCATTTTGATTCGAAGATTCTGTTTGCTTAGATCTTCTTGTCATCATTATTTTGATTCAAAATTACCTCGAGTCCCACTGGGCGTGCCAAAAAAGATGTTCGCTTCTTTTTGGAAATCTTCAGTATCGCTGCCTTGCGGTTTGTAATATTTTTTATCGAAGAGGGGCGTGTCAGAAAAGTTAACCTTACCACTTTTCAAGATGATTGGCTCGAATCAAGCCAAACTGACTTCTAATCAGGCGACCGTGTGAATGGTTTGAATTGCCTTAATGAAGAGGACTTTTTATACTTGGGCGAATTAATGAATCACAATGAAAACAAACAAAACAGAAAATAAAATGGATCAAAGAAACCACATAATCATAAAATTACCTCCATTTCTGGTACAACAACTCCACAACTTCTGTTAAAACTCTTCAATGCGAGGGATGATTTAGAAGAAATGATCCTAAAGCTAAGTTACCTAAACTAAGTTACTTAAGCTACGTAAAGGAAATTGAACATTTGAAACTGGATAAAGTAAATGATAAACTGGAAATTGAGTAAATGAAATTACAAGTTTGAAACTATAAAGGAAATTACAACTTGAAAAGTAAAGGAAATGAAAAATAAAGACAAGACACACGTTGGTGTGATTGATGGTTGAAAAACCGGTGGTTGAGGAACCATTTGCAATGAGGTCTCTTCCTCTATTTATAGACTTCAGAGTAACTGTCACTGAATCTCCATTGGCTACTGCGATGCCATGTGGCTAAACTTGCATCTAAATTGCTCTTCAGACTTTCAATGAATCCTGTTATGCTATGTGGCTAATTTTTTATCTTTGATAATCTCCAGATTTTCCTTCTAAATTCAAATAACTGAACTTTAGTTGTTCCAATCAGAGAAGCTTTCAAATAACTGTTGTGATTCGAAAAATGGATAACTGTTAAACAGTTACCGGCAGTTATTCATTTGAATTTTAAATTCCTATTACGCGGGAACTTAGAAGCCATCAAATAGTTTGGCTTTTCACATAAAAACTGTTTTTGGTAGTTATATACTCTTATAATATTTACAACTTTAAAATTTAATAATCTCCAGAGGAAAAAATCAAATTTATAAGAAACTATTTTGCCTCGAAGAGACGAAGTCAGTAACCGCTCTTGATAAACGTCTTTCTTCTTTAAGGCAGGAATAAAATGTAAAATCTCATTTTCCTCGTCATCGAATTGCTCCTACGTGGCTTCAATTTATTAGCATGCAAATATTGAGCGTAAACATACCCCCCGCATCAAGAAAAACTCGATGATGAGTTTTGAATTGATGTGATGCACGTCTGTTCACTTTTTAGAACTGGCGGTTATACTCATATTTTCCTTTAAAGCTCTTGAACTTGATTTCAGCTTCATTTAAGTTCTCAACTACTTGAAACCCTTGTTCTTCGTACTTCTTTCTTTCTCTTTGGTTTTCTTGTTACAAAAGCTTTCATGGCTTCTTCGTCTTCCAAAGCTAGTATGAAGACTTCCAAAGTTCATTCTTCAAAACATGCTGGTAAAACTCACGCCTCTGCACTAAAAGATTTATACGTGGATATTCTTAGGGATAATAGTGATCAACTGTACCCTAAGATTTTGAACCCTCATGAATCAAACCCTAAAGTTATCATTCTTGGCCCCTCTTTCAAAGATGAAATCACAAAGGACTTTATTTCACATTTCCCATTTCCAAAGAATGAACAAACTCTACTTCAACATGGTCAAGCCACTGAATGGGAAGGTAATGCCATTCGACACTGGCCAAAATAGATGATGGTTGGAATAAATGGGTCGAAAGGGTCAGAGCTTCCAAAGGGCAACATTCGCTCGAATTGGGTATTAATGATGTCATTTCTCTTTCGACAAAGAAATTCTCTTGTAATGGTAAGCTTTTGGCTGCCGCTTTTTGTTTCTGGTCCCCTGCTTTTAACTGTTTTTAATTCCCACGTGGTCCCATGACCCCAACTATTTTAGACATTTATGCCATCACAAGTTTGCCTCCTCTTGGTATTGAGGTTAATGCTCTTTTAGGTCATGAAGAATCTTTTTCTTATTCTCTTGCATCCATTCCAAATCTTAGCTACCCAGGTTTCATTCAATATGAAATGGGTAAAGCTTCTGAACCTATTTCTGTGAAGGAACACACTTTCTTTCTGCTGTTTTGGATCAATAGGTTTCTGATTTGTTCTTCTTCTCAAAGAATAACTCAAGAGTTTGTCTATATTGCAAAGGCCCTTGCCTTGAAGAAGAAATTGGCTTTAGATCCTTTTTTATTAGCCAATCTATATTCAAAGTGTCAAACCATGTATAAAAAACAAATGAGCTATAACACTGGAGGCCCCTTTTGGGTTTTACAGTTTTGGCTCTATGCTTATTTCCCTTAAATCAGACCCAAGCTTTTTCTTTATAAAAATCAAACCTTTCTTAATTTTGGTGAAAGGTTCATTGAGTCAGATAAATTTGATGAACAAACTTCTTCATTCCACTGCTCCTTTTTCTTCAAACTTCCTTCAAAAAGGAAACCAAGCTTCTTCGAGCCATATTCTGATCCTTCAGTAGGTCCAGCTTGGTTAAAACAATTTTATCCCATGAGAGCTTCGATTCAAGTTATTCCAGAATTGGCAGATCTTTGGGCTAGTTTTTTTATCAGCAGGGATTTACTTACTTTTTCTTATGTTACTAGAGGACGTGGACAATTTTTTGGAACTTCTGCAGAGCCATATTTTCCAAATTTGGTGGCCAGGCAATTTGGTTTACTTCAAACCATTCCATTGCCTTATGTGAGCACATTTGCAAGTATTTCTTCAAAGAGAGAAACTTTCAAAGAAGATAGTCAGATTAGGGAGATCATGACTGCATTTGCTAAAGGGAGGAGCAAATTTAAGTTTTACTGTTTTGATCATCATTACTTGTCTACTGACAAGTTTGATGATTGGTGGGATACTAACTGGACCAATGCTTTTGGCTCTCTCAATTTCTCTTCAACAATAACTAGTATATTTCCCTTTGAGTACAAGAAAAAATCTTCAGCTTCTTTGTCCATCTCTGCAAGTCAATCTCTTGCTAAGAAGAGTAAAGGTTCAACTGAAGCCCTCCTATCTCAAGTTGCACAAAACTTGGCGTCATCTATCAGTGTGGCTCTTCCACCTCGTCCAAAGAAGGCCACTACTGCTACAACTGTCATTCCTCATTCATTCTCCCGAAAAAGTAAGGATTTTTTATTTTATTTTTATTACTGAACTTGTGTTTAACATGCATTTAATCATGCACATCATTCTTTAGGTCAAAGGCTTCTCAGCCAAAGATTACAACAAATCCCTTCTGGCACTGAGATTACCATCAGTGATGATGAAGCAGAAGAGAAGGAATTTTCAGAAGAAGAATCAGCAGAAGTGCCCTTAATTCGAAAACCACATACTAGGGCTGCTTCTTCTTCTACCACTGCTTCACAACAATCTTCTAAAGAAGAAATGCATTCTGCCCTGCATCTGGAAAGAAAGAAGAAAGATACTCACAGCCCTTCAAAGCAAAGAACCAAAGTGGCTTTTGATCAGCCACCTCCTATTGTCATGGATACTCTTCAAACCCCTTCTTCGAGGACATCTTTAGAAGAAGAAAAAAAGGAAAGAAAAACTGAAAAGAAAGAAAGAAGGAGACTAGAAAAAGAGAATTATGAGAAAATACAACAACTTCTTCAAGAATTGCAAGAGAAAGAGGAGAGAAGGAAACTGAAAAAATAAAAAAGAAAGGATGCAAAAGAGGTATCTCCTTCACCACAATATCCAAGGGAAAAGCATTCTGAAGAAGAACCAACTCAGGTTTTTCAATGTACACTTGTTCCTCATTCACAGCCAACTGAGGAAGAAAATGCTCAGATTATGGGGGAAACTGGCCATGATACAAGTTCATCAAAGCCACTCTCCATTGAACCCATAATTTCAATTGATCCTCATGGTCAAATTATCACTGCTGAGGTAATATTTAAGTTTTCTTTAATACTCTCATCATAAGTCACTTTTTAAACTGTATCTTTTAATTGCAGACTTCTAAAACCTCTGAAGCTACCACTCCAACCTCTTTTACTTCCTCAGCTGCAGTATCACCCGAGGTATCATATTTTAATTTTCTTTCTTTCGAGCCAATACATCATGAACTAACAATTCTTTGTATACATGATTTTCAGATTCACGAACTGTTAGTGAGAATGGCTACAAAATACGTAGATTTACCTTTTTATCACAGTGAAGCTCTTCGAACTACAGCTCTGATTGTAAGTTTTAATACAAACTTATCCCAATAAGGAGATCTTGTCTTGCCATAAAATGCTAACAAAATTTCACCATTTCAGCCTCCAGGGACTACCATTCAAATTGTGGCAGACAATCCTCTAATCATTCCCTCATCTATCATTTCATTATTACCTCAGCCTGTAATTCCTTTTGAACAGGTACACTTAATTAGAATTTAATCAATATGATATATTTACTCATATTTTAATGACTTGAAATCATTAATTTTCTTCCCATTTCAGGTTAATCTAGAAACTGAATCTTCAATTCAACCTGATGCCTCTATGCCAACTCTCAAAGTTCAATCCCCAGATATGGATGATACATTGGCATTAGTTGAATGGGCAAATCAAGAACTTCAATATTCAGAAGAAGAACTTCCTTCAGAAATTTCTACTCTAATTGCCTCTGATCAGGCAAAGCTGCTTTTTAAGAAATGAGAAAACTTGTCTCTGGATGACTTGCTCAACCTTAACTTGAAGAAAAAAAGTTATTGATCAATGTCAAGATCTTGTAAACAGTCTTGCAGATGTCGATCCAGGTTCTCCCCAGCAATTGAAACTTCTTGTATCTCAAATAATCATATTGATCGAGAGATATAATGAAATCAAAAATGATTTGGGTCCAGTTGAAGTAGCTATCATGGAAATGCAAACCAGCTCCTCTTTCTTAAAGAATAACTTGCAACAACAAAAAGCTAAGAAATAGCAAATCATTTCTCTGGAAGATAGAATCAAGGCTATGCAAACTGAACTTTCTTCTCTACAAGCTCAACATGAGGTCAGCCAAGAAGAGATGATTACCTTGAAATCTGCAGCTAATCCTCATAAGGAAGTACTTAAGAAATACATTGCTGACAAACCTGATCCCTTGAAGAGGAATCATGGCATGATGCAATATTTGGATACCAGTGCTGCAGATTGGAATTCCTTGAAGAAAAATATGTAATATTTCTAAATTTGCACTTGTAATCTCTGAACAGTTGTTTTAACTTTCAAATTCTGTTTTGAATTTACTTTTGTAAGTACTTTTCGGTATCTTTTATTAATATCATTTCGTTTTTATCATGGCATGTTGTTACATCCATATGTTTTAAATGCCATTATATCTATTTCTTGGTTGGCAACCTGCCAATAACATCAAGATTGTCTATTTTCCCAAATAGTAGGAAAATATTTTTTTAGGAACTTACCATTAATCTTTTTTGGATGAACATATCCATTGAGATTCTTTAAATGATATGCACCACCCTTTAAGACCCTATGAACTTGAAAAGGTCCTTCCCAATTTGCTGACCACTTACCAAATTTGTGGTCTTTCAAACCAATCGGGAGTATAGTTTTCCAGACCAAATCATCTTCAGTAAAAGTTTTCACTTTTACTCTGTTATTATAAGCTATTTCTGCCTTCTTCTTTTGCATTTGGATGTGATTCATGGCTTCAAACCTATCTTCATCCAATCTATCGTGCTCCAAATACATAGCCATTTCATAATCTTCTTGGCCTAATTCATATTGTTTGGCAATTCTCAAAGAATTTACATTAATCTCCATAGGCAAAACTGCATCATGCCCATAGGTTAATGCAAAAGGAGTTGTGCCTGTACTAGAACGCTTCGAAGTCCTGTAAGCCCACAAAACATTAAGCAACAAATCATGCCATTCTCTTGGATTTTCATCAATGGTTTTTTTCAAAATTTGCTTCAAGATTTTATTTGAATACTCAGCTTGACCATTGGCTTGTGTATAATAAGGAGTTGAATGAATCAAAGTAATGCCATATTGATTGACAAACTCCTTTACTTCATTTCCAGTGAAAACACTTCATTAATCAATTGTAATGGTTTGAGGAATACCAAACCTACTCATAATTTCTTTAATAAATTTAATCACTTTGGATTGTTTAACTACAACCATGGGTTTAGCTTCAACCTATTTTGTAAAGTAATCAGTAGCTACTATTACAAAAGAATGCTGCTTCGAAGAAGGAGGAAATATTTTTCCTATTAAGTCCATGGCCCAACCTCTAAATGGCCAATGCTTTACTATTGAATTCAGTTCAAGGGCAGGCCTATGGCATATATTTCCATGCTTTTGGCATGCTTGGCAGCCTCTTGCATACTCAATACAATCTTTTAGAATTGTTGGCCAGTAAAAACCATGTCTTCTAATCAACCATCCCATTTTATTACCTGGTTGATGAGACCCACATGTTCCTTCATGAACTTCACCCATAATCCGAAGTATTTCTTCTTTATTAGGGCATCTTAGTAACAAGCTATCCGAGCTTTTCTTGTACAAATCTGTGTCATACAAGATATACTTCAATGCTTTGATTCTTATTAATCTAGAGGTTTTTATATTAGGATCTTGCAGATAATCCTTTATAGGTGTCCTCCAATCCTCTTTTTGAACATCAACTTCATTTATTTCAATTGGAAAACCTCTTTCTAATAATGAAGGTAAAATCATTCTTTTGTTTTCAAAGCATATTTCCATGCTCCGTGGTATTTCTTTGAAACCAGAAGCAATTTGGGCTAAATTATTTGCCTCTTCATTCAGGAATCTAGGAACATAATCAATAAAAACATCTTGAAAATTTTTAATCAAATGAATTGCATTAGCATAATAAGTTAATAAAGCTGAACTTAAGCACTGGTAATCTCCCTTAACTTGTTTGATGACAAGTTGGGAATCTCCCATAACTTCAATCATCTCGGCTTTCCAATCTTTTAGAATTTCATGTCCAAAAATCAAAGCCTCATATTTAGCCTGATTATTGGTAGTATTTTGCTCCAATCTTAAACAAAATTTGGTTTTAACTCCCTTTGGTGACTTAATCACTACACCAATTCCAGAGAAATGAGTGGTCTTTGAACCATCAAACCACATTCTCCATGGAGCAAACCCTAAATTATTTGCTTCAAGGCATTCCTGCAAAATTTTTTGGGGAGGATGATCAGCAAGAAAATCTGCCAAAGCTTGGCCTTTTACAGCCTTTTGTGGCATATAAATGAAAGTAAATTCTGTTAAGGCCAAGATCCATTTTCCAATTCTATTATTCAACAAAAGTCTTGATAACATGTATTTTATAACATTAAACTTAGACAATACAATAACTTCTCTTGGAAGTAAATAATATCTAAGTTTCATTGCTGCAAAATACAAAGTAAGACACAATTTTTCAATGGCTGAGTACTTTTGCTCAGTTTCATTCAAAATTCTACTTAAATAATATACAGCTTGTATTCTCATTATCTTGAGCCAACAGACTTCCTATAGAATCTTCAGCAGCATAAATATAGAGTTTCAAAGGCTTATCCATTGTAGGTGGCATCAACACTGGTGGATGAACCAAATATTGCTTTATTGCTTTGAAGACATTCTGGTGTTCTTTCAACCATTTGAATTCTTCCCCCACCTTTCAATTTCAACAAAGAAGAGAAAATTTTAGTCTTACCTACAGCATTAGAAATAAACCTTTGAAGGAAATTCAGTTGTCGTAAGAACCTCTGCAATTCCTTTTTATTTGAAGGAGGCCTTGCATCAATAATAGCTTTGGCCTTATTTTTAATCAATTTCAATGCTCTTATGGCGTACTAGATAGCCTAAAAAGTTTCCAGATGAAACTCCAAAAGCTCACTTTGGAGGATTCATCTTCAACTTATAATGCTTCATTCTTTTGAAAACTTTTTCCAAGTTTTAAATATGAATATCCATAATATTGGACTTAATGGCTATATCATCAATGTAACATTCAAGGAAATCTCCAATCATGTCATGAGATATAACATTCATAGCTCGTTGGTATGTGGCACCAGCATTTTTTAATCCAAATGGCATCACAATCCATTCAAAAGTGCCTATACTCCCAAGACATCTAAAATCAGTTGTATGGACATCTTCTTCGGCTATGTAAATTTGATTATAGCCTGAATGTCCATCCATAAATGACATGATTTAATGTCCTGCCACTCCATCAACCAAAAGGTCAACAATTGGCATTGGGTATTCATCTTTTGGAGTTGCTTGATTTAAGTTTCTATAATCAATGCAAACTCTCAATTTTCCATTTTTCTTGATGACAGAGACAATATTGGATACCCATTCTACATACCTTGCAGTTCGAATGAAACCAGCTTGCAGCAATTTTTCGACTTCTTCCTTGATATTTGGAATAATCTTGGGCGCTAACCTCCTTAATTCTTACTTGAAAGGCTTGAAGCCTTCTTTAATTGGCAACCTGTGCTCCACTAAAGACCTGTCTAGCCCTGACATTTCACCATATTCCCAAGCAAAGCAATCTCTATATTCCTTAAGCAAAATTAATAATTCTATTTTTACTACCACTATCTAACGAACTACTAATAAATGTAGTCCTATGACAATTATCAATATCTCTTAAGTTTACTTCAATCAAACCATTAACAGAATTTAAGCATAAATTAGAAGTTTGTTCAGTTTCAACAGTAATGTTAGAATCATTTGGAAAAGACTTCACTACATCCTCATCTTTTTCGATGCATTCATTCCAATCAGCCAGCACTGTTTCTTCACCTGTAAGTTTGAATTAAATGGCTTGAACAACCACTCTTTGTAAGGCCGCATACACGGCTTAATTTCCTACTCTTTTGAGTAGATTACTCATGATTCTCTGCATGCTCATTTAAAGGACCATAATCTGGTCCCAACAATTGCATTAAATTCTCATCTAAATCCGATTCTTCTTGAGATAGCAGAAGTTTGTATACATCTATAGGGCCAATATGCTCTTCATACAACTTAGCCTCCATAACATTTGAATCAGCTATAAAAGGTTTTTTGTCAACTTCCACCACCTCAAACTCTACATTGTCATTCAAAAATATTAATTGTTGATGCATAGATGATGGAACACACTTATTTGAATGTATCCAATCTCTTCTTAACAATGCATTGTGGTTTGAAGAGCTTTCCACTATAAAAAATGCAGTCATGGTAGTTTTTGATCCAATGGTCAATTCTACAGGCATTATACATTGTGCTTTCTTTTTATTTCCTGGGAATCCAGATATAATGACTTCTGTAGAAACCATCTTCTTAGGATCTAAATTTAGTTTTTTCAAAGTGCTAATTGGCATCACATTAACTGCAGCACCATTATCCATTAGCACTCTATTTAAAGGACAACCATTTATATGAACTTTAACATACAAAAGTTTTAAATGTCTAATCATTTGTGATGTTGGCTTGATAAAGCAATAATACTTACCAGTGGCGACATTATCACTATTGGAGCCAATTATCTCAGGGCAATACCCTTGAATATCTTCAACATCACCTTCATTGATTCCTTTTTGATTTGGCTTCGCAGCAAATTTTGTTGGCAAAGTAAATGTCATATTAACATTCACTTTATTCTCTCTAAAATTAAAGCCATCTTCCTCTTGAGTTGGCTCTCTTTCATTTGCTATATTCATTTGAACATTTTTCGAAGCATCTTCATCAATTTCCAAAGCTTCCTTATATTGAGAAATGATTGAAGCTAAACGATGTTCATCAATTTTTCCTTCATTCTCTTCATCATCTTCAAGAATATTTCGGTTAAACCTAGGATTAGATTTCGAACCTTGAGGACTCTTAATGACTTTCATCTCTGGAAACTCCTGCATTCTCACAGTTAAGTTTTGAGTAGTAGCATATTTTCTTTGCAATCTTCTTTTCTGAGTCCTACTAAGGAAAGTTCTATATTCTAGTTCTTGTGTCTTAGGATGCTTTAAAACAAACTAATTATTGATAGGAACTCTAGGAGGAATCACAAGTTTTGGTTTTTGAAAGGATTTAGAATCCCATTCCTCTTCAAACCTTGTATTGCTTTTAAAAAAATGATCTGGAATACATCCTTTTATGTTTGGCTGATTTGGGTTAGCAAACTTTTGAGTTTTGACTGGTTTACCAAATTGATGCTATGATCCTTTAGGACTTTTTTCATATGATTCATTCCTATATCCTGGTCGAATATATTGAAATTTCTTTTTGCATTCATTATTTGGGTAGAATGGATCATATGAAAATTTGTGATGATGATAATTATTAAATTGAGGTTTGTTATCAAACATCTTGAAAGGTTCTGTGAAGAAAAACCATGGATTCGCAGCGGAAGAGGAAAAACAAAACTTTTTTTTTTATAAAATCAATCCATGTTCACAAACCTTCAAGAATCGATTCAAGTATGGGGTCATGTATATTATCAAACACATATAATCAAGAATGAATATTTAAACAACATAAATAACCTTACTTGATTGTGCTTTCGATGTAGCTTTCCTTCGAGTTTCAAACAGATGAAACCTCCAAAGTGTATCCACACGAGAGTAAAATTCCCTGAACTTTCTAGTCTTCCACAACACTTTGTGAGCAAGCTAGCGTGGAGAGGGAGAGGAGAGAGAGAATTCGGCCAAGGGGTTTCTCTTAACCCTAGAATGTGAAGACACTCATATTTATAGACTTTTTCCTCTTTAAGGGGTGTTTGGTTACTAGTGCTAGCATGACCAAACATCCTTGAATAGAGTAATCCTATTCTTGGTTAGTTTTAACTTTTAATTAATTAACCTTTAATAATTAAAATCAAACATAACTCAAAGACAGGATTCCCCTCCCACAAGTTTAAGAAACTCACTTACTCTCTATTGTGTGTGACCCTTTGGGTTCACCCTAACCTAGCAGTGGACATGGACATCTCTATGTCTCCTAAAAATAGAAACTTTCTATTTTAAGGTTCAATTGGAACGATTCCAATTTTTCCCTCATTGATAACACTTTATCAATAGGCTTTCACTGGTCATGAGTGACATCTAGTAACATATCATGACGTACCCTAGGTTTAGGTGAATAGCAGAACTATGTGAACTCTTCATGTTATTTAATCCTTCATCCCCTAATGTCACAGTCAAGATAATAGGTATGGTTTTAGTCAAACCCTATCTTAACAACTTGATATCTGTCCCACAAAATATAATCTCAATAAGGCAATCGCAGTGAAACTCTTTTCACTGTTTACCTATCACTCTGGCCAGAGGTTCCCTTTGAGAATTATCTTTGTGAACTTATCCTGACATTCTCTCTTATATAACTAAGAGT
>JAESVK010061380.1:11426-27986 GCA_017140935.1 Hamamelis virginiana
ACACTTTGATTTGCTTGTAATTATTTTATGTGAAACATAAAATGATAGGGTGTGATTATTTTATGTGAGACATAAAATAATGCTTTATATGGGAGATGTACCATATAATTGATAATTTGTTCATATGGGAGATGTACCATATGAACAATGAACTTGAATTGTTTTATAATAGTGATGTGAGATTATTTTATATGAAATATAAAATAATGATCTTTATATGGGAGATGTACCATGAAAAGAGTTGATTTTAGAGGCTTATATGGGAGATGTACCATATAAAGTGATGGATTTGATTTGTTTTATGTGAAACATAAAATAATGTGTTTGAAATATTTCATGTGAGACATGAAATAGTGATGTGAGATTATTTTATGTGAAACATAAAATAATGGGTTATATGGGAGAAGTACCATATAATTGATGATAGGTTCACATGGGAGATGTACCATGTGAACGATGAACTCGAGTTATTTTATGTGAAGCATGAAATGACATTTTGAATGATTTGAGATTATTTTATGTGAGACATAGAATAATACTTATATGGGAGATGTACCATATAATTGGTAATATGTTCATATGGGAGATGTACCATATGAACAATGAGTTTGGATTGTTTTATGTGAAGCATAAAATAATGGTTTGAAAATATTTATATAGGAGAAGTACTATATAAATAATATTTCTTATGGGAGATGTACCATAGAAATAATGAGTCTGAACTATTTTATGTGAGAGAAGTATCACATAAGATGATAACCTGCATGTGTTTATGTGAGAGAAGTATCACATAAAATGATAGCTTGTATGTGTTTATGTGAGAGAAGTATCACATAAAATGATGATTTGTGTATGCTTATGTGAGTGAGATATCACATAAATGTTTGTTTTGTGGTTTGTTGGTGTGATTGATTTTGAAATAATCGGAAGTGTGACTTCCAAGAGTTCTTTCTATTCTGGATTTGTTCAGGAAATAAATCTCAATGTTCGTGAGATGTTGGTTGGATCATCCATCTTTTGTTGCGGCAAAAATGGGATGCCATTTTGTTTCGTTGGTATTACATGGCGAAGCCATGAAACACCAACGAGGGGCTTCTATGGACACCCCATTTTTACCATTTATTTCTATCATATATCCATGCAAATGATCAACTAGAATAGCTGATCAGTGGGTGAGGAATTGGCCTTGTAAAGACCAAATTGACCAAATTGCCCTTTTCTGAGGAAAAGGACGATTCATTATTTCATGTGTACATTTGGATTGGAATCAACCCATTTGTATTACATTTGACTTTTAAGGTGTTTTAGAACATCCCTGTAAATTTTCATGGCATTCTGATGAGAGCTCGATAGGTAATTAGGGTTTTTGCGACTTGAAGGGCATTTTCGTCCTTTTTCTCGTATAATTTCCGAATGACCTCCGAATTCGAAACGGATTGTTTCATGAGGTTTATGTGGATGTGGGGAGTGAATTTGGTGTGACAATTGAGCCTTTGAATGGTTGGGATGGATTCTCCCAAAATCGATCCCGCGGGTAAGGATGAGCCGAATTAGGGTTTCGATCAAATTGACCGTGAATTGGTCGTTTTCACCAAAACAAAAGATTTTCAAAACATGTTGTTAAGTACCAATTTCATGTTGAAACCATGTTTTTAGAAGTGGTGCAAGCCTAATTGATCAATTTTACAAAACAGAGAATGGTCATTTGACCAATTTTGGCACAACCGGGTCGATTGGCTAGCTTTTTGCTAAAACCCTTGACCATGGTCAATTGATTTTAACCCAAAAACATTCTAAAAATGTGGAGGATCAAAGCACGGTCGTTTTGAGCCCTGAACCATCGGATTTGGATCAAATTTGACCAAAATATGGTCAAAATTCGAAAACCCTAGAATTAGGGAACAATTTTTGGAAAACCAGCATGGTGACCGTCCTAGCTAGGACGGCCAACCGTCCAGCTAGGACGGCCAACCGTCCATGCCTAGGACGGCCACCAGCTTACCCGAGCCAATTTTGCCATTTTTGAAACCTTGACTTATTTTGGCCGATTTGATTTGTTTTTTTGGCTTAAATGCGAAGGGTTTCAGCTTTCAAACCCTAGAGAGACTCATCCTAAGCCTTAGGATCATTTTTTAAAGAGATTAATCTCAGCCATTCAAGGGTTTTGAACCCTAACTCTATATATATTGCACTATAGAGGTTCAAGAGGGGGAGGAAGGATTTTAGGGTTTTTGAGAGAGGAGGCTACAGCTTTTTGGAGGCTCTGCACTCTTACACCATTGAAGGAGTAAGAAGAAAAGACTAAGAGCTTGGAGGAGGTTGGCTAAGGAGGAGATCGAAGGGTAAACTCTTAACCTTGACCCTCATTCCTTCATGATTTCTTGTGTAAGTTGATGAGGCTATGTTGTAAGTCCTCTTGGTTTTCATATGATATGACTTCTTTCTTTTCTTTTCTTTCTACTATGAGTATGTTTAATATGATAGGATTTAGTTTTATTCATTATTTCATGTCATATGCATGTTAGGGTTAGGTTTTCTTATTATTTTATGTTTAGCAATCATGATTAGGGTTACTTTTATTATGATTTCATGTGATTAAATAGGTTTAGGATTAGTTTTGTTATTATTTTATGTTAGTATGCATGTTTAGGATTAGTGGATTCTATTGTGAGTTTATGTATGTATGCATGTTAGGGTTAGTTTCTTGTGATTTGCATGTTAGGGTTAGTTTCTTGTGATTTCATGTGTGTATGCATGTTAGGGTTAGCTTTCTTATTATTTTATGTATGTATGCATGATTAGAAGTAGTTTTTTATTATTATTTTATGTAAGTAAGCATGCTTAGGATAATGTTTCAATGTGTTTGCATGATTTTTGAAATCCTGTGATGATTATATGATATCCATGATTGTGTAAGTATGTTGAGGCATTTTTATAGTGAGTCTTGAGTCTTTCTTTCGTGTTTTTATGATTATTTGAACACTCGATATATCGTTTGAATGTATGAATTGTGTACGAGGGAGCGTGCGAAGGTAAGATCCTTCCCTTGTGTTTAAATTAATTGTTTAAGCATACTTTTGTTAGTTTTAATGTTATTTTGTGTAATAATCTAGTCAAGCATGCTAGTTAGGATTTTTTGTTCATCATTTTAAATGGATTAATTATGCTAATTAAGTCCCATAGAGTCAAGGTTCAAATCTGTCCAGATTTGAACATGGGCTTAGATGAGGCTTAAATAGCATTTTTAAGCCATGATTTCATGTAATATTTTGTAGGTTAAATTCGTATATTATGTTAGTATGCATATTAGGTTTTTTGTTTATTATTTTCCATGGATTAAGAATGATTTTTAGGCTATTTAAAGTATGTATTTAAATCTGTCCAGATTTGAATATATATTTTAAAATGGCTTTATTATCATTTTTAAGCCATGTTTTCGCATGATTGTTATAGTATTCTCGTGGTATATTCATGTAGGATGCATGCTAGGTCACTAACACGATTTTTATTACTTCTTTTCAAAGTTTTTTAGAATGATTTAAAGTCCGCTTTCAAATCTGTCCGGAATTGAAAATGGTCTTAAATGACTTCTAAAAATTATTTTAGGGCCAAATCCAACTTAGGAATATGCTTAGGATCACATAGTTTGATTAGTATGCATTTAGGAACATTTTCATGCATGAATGGAATTGATTTTGTG
Source organism: Hamamelis virginiana (assembly GCA_017140935.1). NCBI lineage: Eukaryota > Viridiplantae > Streptophyta > Magnoliopsida > Saxifragales > Hamamelidaceae > Hamamelis > Hamamelis virginiana. The sequence continues at coordinate 15,127 of JAESVK010061380.1, forward strand.
AATATTTGATTAATTTAGTTAAAATTCAGCATGCATTGCATTAGTATTTTTAGGATTTTAGAAATACTTTAGGGCTAGTTAGAGACCTTAGGCTAGGAAGGTCACTTGACCTTCCCTAGGAATTTCCTTTGTTGTAAAGATTGCCATCAGAATTGTATATTTTATTTGATTTAAGAGTCGATCTTCGAGAGATTTCCTAAAAGATTTTTTATGCAATATTTATGAAATAAATATGGTTTTATGAGATATTTGATTATTAATTGATTTTCAAAAGATTTGAAATGTTTTAAAAGATTTTTACTTTGGAATGAAATTCCTCTCAATATGATTTGTTTTCTTGAAATATCTTTGAAAAAGATTTTCAATTGGAATTTGATTCCAAAGATAAGAATTATTTTGGAACATTTGGATTTTATGAATATCTTTTAATTTGAAATGATTTCAAATAAATGATTTTGAATAAATGATTTTGAATAAATGATTTTGAACAAACAAAAACTCTCGAAGCTAGAGTCTTGAATTAGGTTGAAATACCTTTGATGATGTGATCGATTACAATAGGAGAGTCCTAGGGTAGTCGAACTACGTGGACTTTGATACTTGCTAGGTGATACTAGTAAGTTACGTAGGCGCTAATAGGGCTCAAGTCCGCCCTAGGATGCCCGTAGGGTGTCCTAGGTTCTTAGGGTTTGTTTGTATATATTTTTATTTACTTATTTATTAATATAACTAATATAGATAATGCATTTATATCAATATTTTTTTTGGTTGATTAGATTATTTAGGATTATTTGCATTAAGAAATTTAAATAGCCCAAATAAATTAGAAGTCCTTTAATTAGGGCGAGGTGGGTGCCTACAAGTGAAAGCTTGGAACCTTCCCACGTCGTAACCTAGCCCCCGGATCCAACTCTGGTTCAAAGACTTTCTTTTCATTGAAAATGGAGTTTGTTTTGTTTTGATTTAAAAAATAAAATATTTTTCATGGTTTCCTTATTCCTTAAAAATAAGGTGGCGACTCCTTTGTTTTGATTTCTAAACCCCTTTAATCACATCGCCCGGTGATAATGTGGACTCACACCACCTAAAGCCCCGTCCACGAGGCTGGTCCACACATTCATGTTTTTAAGCCCTAACTCTATAAGTATACTTTGATAGAGTTAGAGGAGGGAGAGACAAGAGGTTCAAAAAATTGTAGGGTTAGAGAAGGAGGCTACAGATCTGGTTTTTCATTCTTACACCATTAGAGGAGAGAATTAAGGTGGAGAGGAAAGAAGAAGGACTCAAGGCTTGGAACTTGAAGGAGATTAACCAAGGAGAAGAGAGAAAGTTGAGTGTTTTCCCATTGAATAAGTCTTTTCTCACTTGTTCATGTATGATAGCATAGTATCAGTTTTATGTTTGATTGTTTTGATATTTATTAAATATATATATGCATGATTAGAATAGGATGAGTGGTTAATATAAGGTAGTAATATGTTCAATATGTTTAGGAATAATCTTGTTAGGATTTTATGTAAACAAGCATGTTTAGAGTTAGTTAGTTTAATTATGATTGTATGTTAGTAAGCATGTTAGGATGTCTTTTATTGTGATTTCATGTGATTAGATGTGATTAGGGTTAGTTTTATTATTATTTCATGTCATATGTATGATTAGGGTTAGCTTTGATGTTATTTTATGTGAGTAAGCATGATTAGGATTAGCTTTATTGTGATTTTATGTGAGTATGCATGATTAGGGTTAGTTTTTTATGATTTCATGTGAGTATGTGTGATTAAGGTTAGCTTTTTATGATTTTATGTGAGTATGCATGATTAGGGTTAGCTTTTTTTATGATCTTATGTGAGTATGTATGATTAGGGTTAGCTTTTTTTATGATTTTATGTGAGTATGCATGATTAGGGTTATCCTTATGATTTTATGTGAGTAAGCATGTTTAGGGTTAGTTTTTGTTATGATTTTATGTTTAGGATGAGTCTTTTGTTGTTATTTTATGTATGCAAGCATGCCTAGAGTAAGTATTGATATGTTACATAATTATTGGAATCTTGTGGTGTTCATTTGATAACCATATGATATTAATTGTTATGTGGATATGTTGATGGATTATTCTTGATATGTGATGAGTCGTGAGCCAATTCTTATGCTTTTTTATAATTATTTGAACACTTGATATGGATTTGATGGATTGAATATATAAATTGTGTACGAGGGAGCGTGCGAAGGTAAGATCCTCCCTTTGGACACCCCATTTTTACCAATTATTTCTACCATATGTTCATGCAAATGATTAACTAGAATAGCTGATCATTTGGTGAGGAATTGGCCTTGTAAAGACCAAATTGCCCAAATTGCCCTTTTCTGAGGAAAATGACAATTCATTATTTCATGTGTACATTTGGATTAGAATCAACCCATTTGTATTGCAATTGACTTTTGAGGTGTTTTAGAATATCCCTGTAAATTTTCATAACATTCTGATGAGAGCTCGATAGGTAATTAGGGTTTTTGCACTCGAAGGGCATTTTCGTCCTTTTTCTCGTATAATTTCCGAATGACCTCCGAATTCGAAACGGATTGTTTCATGAGGTTTATATAGATGTGGGGAGTGAATTTGGAGTGCCAATTGAACCTTTGAATGGTTGGGATAGATTCTCCCAAAATCGATCCCACGGGTAAGGATGAGCTGAATTAGGGTTTTGTTCAAATCGACCGTGAATTGGTCATTTTCACCAAAATGAAAGATTTTCAAAACATGTTGTCAAATACCAATTTCATGTTAAAACCATGTTTTTAGAAGTGGTGCAAGCCTAATTGATTAATTTTACAAAACAAAGAATGGTCATATGACCAATTTTGGCACAACCGGATCAATTGGCTAGCTTTTTGCTAAAACCCTTGACCATGGTCAAGTATTTTTAATCCAAAAACATTCTAAAATGTGGAGGATCAAAACACGGTCGTTTTGAGCCCTGAACCATCGAATTTGGATCAGATTTGACCAAAATATGGCCAAAATATGCAAACCCTAGAATTTGGGGAACAAAAATGGGAAGTCGGCATGGTGACCGTCCTAGCTAGGACGGCCAACCGTCCAGCCCTTGGACGGTCACCAGCATGGTCGAGCCAATTTTGCCATTTTGGAAATTTGCACCTATTTTGGCTGATTTGATTTGATTTTTTTGGCATGAATTCGAAGGGTTTCAGCTTTCAAACCCTAGGGAGACTCATTCAAAGCCCTAGGATTGTTTTTTAGATGGATTAATCCTAACCATTCAAGGTCTTGAACCCTAGCTCTATATATACTGCATTATGGAGTTAGAGGAAGGGGGGAGAGAATTTTAGGGTTTTTGGAGAAGGAGGCTACAGATCTGGACCTTCATCTTTACACCATTGAAGGGGCAAGAACTCAAGGCTAGGAGCTTGGAGGAAGGTAGCCAAGAAGGAGGGAGAAGGGTAAATCCTTAACCTTAGTTTTCGTTTCATGAATTCTTGCATAAGTTTATGATGCTATGGTGTAAGTCCTCTTGATTTTCATATGAAATGGATTCTCTTTTCTTTTTCTTTTTGCTATGAGAATGTTTAACATGATAGGGTTAGTTTTATTGTTATTTCATGTCATATGTATGATTAGGGTTAGCCTTGGTGTTATTTTATGTAAGCATGCATGATTAGGTTTAGTTTTGTTATGATTTTATGTTAGTATGTATGTCTAGGGTTAGTTAACCTTATTGAGATTTTGTGTTAGAATGGATGTTTAGGGTTAATATAGTTTTATTATGATTGCATGTTAGTAAGCATATTAGGGTGTCTTTTATTGTGATTAAATGCATGTTAGGGTTAGCTTTATTATTACTTTATGTGATTAAATGTGATTAGGGTTAGCTTAGTTAGGATTTTATGTGAGTATGCATGTTAGGGTTAGCTTTGTTATTACTTTATGTGATTAAATGTGATTAGGGTTAGCTTAGTTAGGATTTTATGTGAGTATGCATGTTAGGGTTAGCTTTGTTATGATTTTATGTGAGTATGCATGTTAGGATTAGTTTTTGTCATGATTTTATGTGTAGATGCATGGTTAGAATTAGTTTTATTGTTATTTTATGCTAGTTATCATGTTTAGGGTGAGTCTTTCATTATTTTATGTGTAAGCATGTTTAGAGTAAATGTTGATATATTCATATTGTTATTTGAATCTCATAATGCTTGATCGATGATGTTAATGATAATATGAATGTGTTAATATATTGTTCTTGATATGTGATGAGTCGTGAGTCATTTTTTATGCTTTTTTATGATTATTTGAACACTTGATATTGATTTAATGGATTGAATATACAAATTGTGTACGAGGGAGCGTGCGAAGGTAAGATCCTCCCCTTGTGTTTAAAATAGTTGTTTAAAGCATGTTTGTTGTTAGTTTTCTTATACGTTTTGCATGGTACTTTAGTATAACATTTTAGATTGCATATTAGGGTGTTTATTCATTATTAACCATGGATTAAGATTGATTTTTAGGCTATCAAAAGTGTACATTCAAATCTGTCCAGATTTGAATATATACTTTAAAATGGTTTAATTATCATTTTTAAGCCATATTTTGCATGATTTTATTAGTAGTTTCATAGTATATTCATGTAGAAAGCATGCTAGGACATTTTCACATTTTTAGTCTTTGTTTTCATGATTTTTAGAGCGATTAAAGGTTCATATTCAAATCTGTCCAGATTTGTTTATGCCCTTAAATCACTTCTAAAAATTATTTTAAGGCCAAATCTAACTTAGAAATATGCTTAGGTTTACATAGATTAATTAGTGTGCATTTAGGAGCATTTTCATGCATTGTTAGAATTGATTACATGCTTATTTGTTTAAATTTCAGCATGCATTGCATTAGTATGTTAGGTTTTAGATAAACTTTAGGGTTAGTTAGAGACCCTAGGTTTAGGAAGGTCACTTGACCTTCCCTAGGACTGTCCTTTGTTGTAAGAGTCATACTCAGATTTGAGTATTTTGATCAATTTGAGAGTCAACCTTCGAAGGCTTAGGCATGCAAACATGGAGTTACTTCAAAAACTTTCTAAAAATGAACTTGTTATAGGCTTGCCCAAAGCTAACTTTTCAAAAGATAAACTTTGTGATGCATGCCAATTTGGAAAACAAATCAAAACTAGTTTTAAAACCAAAGCTCATATTTCTACATCTAGGCCTTTGGAATTGTTACATCTAGATTTGTTTGGACCAAATGATGTAGTTAGTCTTGGTGGTAAACTTTATGCCTTTGTCTTAGTTGATGATTACTCAAGATATAGTTGGATTCTATTTCTTTCTCACAAGAGTGATACATGTGGTGAATTTATAAAACTTGCAAAAGACTTGAAAAAGAACAAGGCCACTCCATCATTAGTGTGAGAAGTGATAGAGGTAGGGAGTTTAAGAACCAAGACATCGAAAATTTTTGTGATGCACAAGGATACTCACATAACTTTTCGGCCCCAAGAACTCCACAACAAAATGGAGTAGTTGAAAGGATAAATCGTTCATTACAAGAAATGGGTAGAACCATCCTTAATGAACATAATCTTCCTAGAACTTTTTGGGCGGAAGCGGTTAATACCGTTTGTTATGTGGGAAATAGAGTGATTATTAGATCCATCATAGCCAAAACCCTATATGAGCTATGGAAAAGTCGAAAACCAAATATTGGTTACTTCAAAGTTTTTGGATCCAAATGTTTTATTTTGAATGATAAAGATTACCTTGCTAAATTTGAATCTAAATTCGATATTGATATTTTTATTGGTTATTCAACTAATAGTAAAGCATATCGTGTTTATAATAGACGTACTCTAACTGTGCAAGAATCTATTCATGTTGTATTTGATGAATCTAATCCATTTGTTTCCAAGAATGTTGTTGAAGAAGATGAAAATTGCAAATTGTTATCTAATGCTAATGAAGAGCTTGGCAAGCTTAACATTAGTGATTCCTCTTCAAATGATGCACCTCAAGAGGAACTAAAGGAGAACACTTCAATTGTAGAATATGAACCTTCAAATGAATCTCAAGAGTTGCAAGAGTTGCCAAAAGCTTAGAAATTTGTGAAGAATCATCCAATTGATCAAGTAATTGGCGATCCTTCATGCAAGGTAAGTACTCGTTCTACTCTTAGAGATGTTTGTAACCATATTGCATTTGTTTCTCAAATTGAGCCTAAAAATTTTAATAAGCCGAAAATGATGATTGTTGGATTATTGCTATGCAAGAAGAACTTAATCAATTTGAAAGAAATAAAGTTTGGGAACTTGTCCCTGAACCTAATGACCATACCATCATTGGCACTAAATGAATTTTTAGAAATAAAAAGGATGAAGATGGTAATGTTATTAGAAATAAGGCAAGACTTGTTGCACAAGGCTATAACCAACAAGAATGCATTGATTATGATGAAACATATGCACCGGTTGCTAGACTAGAAGCTATTCGTATGCTTCTTGCGTTTGCTAGTTTTAAGGACTTTAAATTGTATCAAATGGATGTGAAAAGTGCATTTTTGAATGGTTATATTACGGAGGAAGTTTATGTTAAACAATCTCCCGGTTTTGAAGACAACACTTTTCCAAACCATGTCTACAAACTTTCAAAAGCACTTTATGGTCTTAAACAAGCACCAAGAGCATGGTATGAAAGGTTAAGTAGTTTTTTGCTCTCAAATGGTTTTATTCGAGGCAAAATAGATACTACTCTTTTCATAAAGCTTAAAGACAATGATATGTTAATTGTCCAAATTTATGTTGATGATATTATTTTTGATGCTACTAATGATCTTCTTTGTGAGGAGTTTGCCAAATTTATGCAAGATGAATTTGAAATAACTGTGGACACCCCATTTTTACCAATTATTTCTATCATATACTTATAAAAATGATCAACTCGAAGAGTGGATTATTTGGTGAGGAATTAGCCTTGTAAAGCCCAAATTGCCAAAATTGCCCTTTTCTGAGGAAAAGGACAATTCATTATTTCATGTGTACATTTGGATTAGAATCAACCCATTTGTATTGCATTTGACTTTTGAGGTGTTTTAGAACATCTCTGTAAATTTTCATACCATTCTGATGAGAGCTCGATAGGTAATTAGGGTTTTTGCGACTTGAAGGGCATTTTCGTCCTTTTTCTCGTATAATTTCCGAATGACCTCCGAATTCGAAACAGATTGTCTCATGAGGTTTATATGGATGTGGGGAGTGTATTTGAAGTGTCAATTGAGCCTTTGAATGGTTGGCATAGATTCGCCCAAAATCGATCCCACGGGTAAGAATGAGCTGAATTAGGGTTTTGTTCAAATCGACCGTGAATTGGTTATTTTCACCAAAATGAAAGATTTTTAAAACATGTTTTCAAGTACCAATTTCATATTAAAACCATGTTTTTAGAAGTGGTTCAAGCCTAATTGATCAATTTTACAAAACAAAGAAAGGTCACATGACCAATTTTGACACAACCGGGTCAATTGGCTAGCTTTTTGCTAAAACCCTTGACCTTGGTCAAGTAATTTTAACCCAAAAACATTCTAAAAATGTGGAGGATCAAAACACGGTAGTTTTGAGCCCTGAACCATCGAATTTGGATCAGATTTGACCAAAATATGGCCAAAATATGAAAACCCTAGAATTTGGGAAGAAGATTTGGGAAGTCACTATGGTGACCGTCCTAGCTAGGACGGCCAACTGTCCAGCCCAGGACGGCCAGCCGTCCAGGCTAGGACGGCCATCAAGATGGTCGAGCCAATTTTGCAATTTTGGAAATTTTCACCTATTTTGGCCTATTTGATTTGATTTTTTTAGGATGAATTCGAAGAGTTTCAGCATTCATACCCTAGGGAGACTCATTCTAAGCCCTAGGATTGTTTTTTAGATGGATTAATCCTAACCATTCAAGGTCTTGAACCCTAGCTCTATATATGCTGCATTATGGAGTTAGAAAGGAAAAATGAGAGAATTCTAGGGTTTTGAGATGGAGGCTACAGATCTGGTCCTCCATTGTTACACCATTGCAGGGGCAAGAATTCAAGGCTAGGAGCTTTGAGAAAGGTAGCCAAGAAGGAGATCGAAGGTAAATGCTTAACCATGGTCTTGTTCTCTGATTTTTTATGTAAATCCTTCTTTTTTCTCCATTCTCATGCATTCAAGATGTATAATGTAAATAATTTTTTAGTTGTTTGCATATGTTAGAATGATGTTAGTTGTTGTATGTGGCTTGTTTAATGTAGTTTGCATGTCTAGGGTTAGCTTTATTATGATTATATTAGCAAGCGTGATTAGGGTTGTCTTTTATTGTCATTTTATGTGAGCATACATGATTAGGTTTAGTTTATATTATGATTTTATGTTAGCATGTATGTCTAGGGTTAGTTAACTTTATCGAGATTTTATGTTAGAATGCATGTTTAGGGTTGATGTAGTTTTATTGTGATTTTATGTGGGTAAGCATGTTAGGGTTAGCTTTGTTATGATTTTATGTATATATGCATGATTAGAGTTAGTTTTATTATGATTTTATGTAAGTATGCATGATTAGGGTTAGCTTTATTGTGATTTTTTGTGAGTATGCATGATTAGGGTTAGTTTTATTATGATTTTATGTGATTAGAGGTGTTTAGGATTAGTCTTAGTTATCATTTTGTGCAAGTTAACATGTTTAGGATTAGCTTTGTTGTTATTTTATGTTAGTTATCATGTTTAAGATGAGTTTTTTTGTAAGCATGTTTAAAATAGATATTGATATGTTCATATTGTTATTTGAGTCTCTAAATATTTGATTGATGGTATTAATGATGATATGAATGTGTTAAGATGTTATTTTGACATATGATGAGTCTTGAGTCTTTTTATGCTTTTCATGATTATTTGAACACTTGATATTGATTTAATGGATTGAATATATAAATTGTGTACGAGGGAGCGTGCGAAGGTAAGATCCTCCCCTTGTGTTTAAAATAGTTGTTTAAAGCATGTTTGTTGTTAGTTTTCTTATACGTTTTGCATGGTACTTTAGTATAACATGTTAGATTGCATATTAGGGTGTTTATTCATTATTAACCATGGATTAAGAATGATTTTTAGGCCATTAAAAGTGTATATTCAAATCTGTCCAGATTTGAATATATACTTTAAAATGGTTTAATTATCATTTTTAAGCCATGTTTTGCATGATTTTTGTAGTTTATCTTGTATAGTCATGTAGAAAGCATGCTAGGTCATCTTCATATTTTTTTTGTTCTTATTTTCATGGTTTTTAGGGTGGTTTAAGGTTAATATTCAAATCTGTCCGGGTTTGTTTATGTCCTTAAAACATTTTTAAAAATTATTTTAAGGCCAAATCCAACTTAGAAATATGCTTAGGTTCACATAGATCAATTAGTATGCATTTAGGAGCATTACCATGCATTGTTAGGATCAATTTCATGTATATTTGTTTGGATTTATTTAAATTACAGCATGCATTGCATTAGGATTTTAGGATTTTAGAATAACTTTAGGGCTAGTTAGAGACCCTAGGTTTAGGAAGGTCACTTGACCTTCCCTAGGACTGTCATTTGTTGTAAGGACCGCTATCTGATTTGTGTATTTTATTTGATTTAAGAGTCTATCTTTGAGGGATTTTCTAAAAAGATTTTAATGTGATTTTTATGAAATAAATATAATTTTATGAGATATTTGATTATTAAATGATTTTCAAAAAGATTTGAAATGTTTTAAGATTTTTATCTTGGAATGAGATTCCTTCCGATATGATTTGCTTTCTTGAAATATCTTTGAAAAAGATTTTCAATTGGAATTGAATTCTAAAGATAAGAATTATTTGGAATATTTGGATTTTATGAAGGTCTTTTAATTTGAAATGATTTCAAGTAAATAATTTTTTAAACAAGCAAAAACTCTCGAAGTTAGAGTCTTGGATTAGGTTGAAAACCTTTGATGATGTGATCGATTACAATAGGAGAGTCCTAGGGTAGTTGAACTACGTGGACTTTGATACTTGCTAGGTGATACTAGTAAGTTACGTAGGCGCTAATAGGGCTCAAGTCCGTCCTAGGATGCCCGTAGGGTATTCTAGGTTCTTAGGGTTTGTTTGTATTTTTTTTATTATTATTAATATAACTAATATAGATAATGCATTTATATCACTATTTTTTTGGTTGATTAGATTATTTAGGATTGTTTGCATTAAGTATTTAAATAGCCCAAATAAATTAGAAGTCCTTTAATTAGGGCTAGGTGGGTGCCTACAAGTGAAAGCTTGGAACCTTCCCACGTCGTAACCTAGCCCCCGGATCCAACTCTGGTTTGTATACTGTCTTTTCATTGAAAATGGAGTTTGTTTTGTTTTGATTTAAAAAAATAAAATATTTTTCATGGTTTCCTTATTCCTTAAAAATAAGGTGGCGACTCCTTTGTTTGTTTTCTAAACCCCCCTAATCACATCGTCCGGTGATGATGTGGACACCAAAGCCCCGTCACGAGACTGGTCCACACTCCCCTTGTGTTTAAAATAATTATTTAAAGCATGTTTGTTGTTAGTTTTTGATACGTTTTGCAAGGTAATTTAGTAGAGCATGTTAGATTGTATGCTAGGGTGTTTATTTGTCATTTTTCATGGATTAATAGTGTTTTTTTTCGGCTACTTTAAACATGCATTCAAATCTGTCCAGATTTGCATATATGTTTTAAAGTGGTTTAATTAACATATTAAGTCATATTTTTGCATGATGTTTATAGTATTTTCATAGTATATTCATGTAGCAAGCATGTTAGGTCATATTCATGACTTTTATTCTTTGTTTTCAAGGTTTTAGAGTGGTTTAAGGTTCATGTTCAAATCTGTCCGGATTTGTTTATGTCCTTAAATCACCTCTAAAAATCATTTTAGGGTCAAATCTAACTTAGAAATATGCCTAGGATCACATAGTAAAATTAGTGTGCATTTAGTTGCATTTTCATGCATTGTTAGAATTAATATCATGCATATTTGTTTGGTTTATTTAATTTCCAGCATGCATTTGCATTAGTATATTAGGTTTTTAGACTAACTTTAGGGCTAGTTAGAGACCCTAGGTTTAGGAAAGTCACTTGACCTTCCCTAGGAATTTCCTTTGTTGTAAAAATCATACTCAAATTCAAGCGATTTAATGGGTTTAAGAGTCTATCCTCGAGAGGGATTTAAAAATGATTTGTTATTTGAAAACAATTGATTTATTAAATGATTTCCTTAATATTTGTGTTAAAAATGATTTTCTTTGAAAAAGAAAGGATTTTGCAATGAAATTCCATGGATAATGATTGATTTAAAAGGAGTTTAAATCGAGGTTTGCTTTTGAAAGATAAGTTTTATCTTTCAAAGTTTTGATTGGATTGAAAATCTTTTGATTATTGAGATGTTTTGTAAAAACAATTTTAAATGGATAAATACTCTCAAAGATAGGGTCTTGAATTAAGTTGAACACTTTTATATGATATGATCGATTACAATAGGAGAGTCCTGGGGTAGTCGAACTACGTGGACTTTGATACTTGCTAGGTGCTACTAGTAAGTTACGTAGGCGCTAATAGGGCTCAAGTCCGCCCTAGGATGCCCGTAGGGTATTCTAGGTTCTTAGGGTTTGTTTGTATATTTTCTTTTATTATTAATATAACTAATATAGATTATTGCATTTATATCACTATTTTGTTGGTTGATTAGATTATATAGGATTGTTTGCATTAAGGATTTAAATAGTCCAAATAAATTAGAAGTCCTTTAATTAGGGCAAGGTGGGTACCTACAAGTGAAATCTTGGAACCTTCCCACGTCGTAACCTAGCCCCTGGATCCATCTCTGGTTCGAAGACTGTCTTTTCATTGAAAATGGAGTTTTGTTTGGTTTTATTTAAAATAAAACATTTTACATGGTTTCCTTATTCCTTAAAAATAAGGTGGCGACTCCTTTGTTTGTTTTTCTAAAAATCCGTAATCACACGCCCAGTGATGATGTGGATCCTCAAGCCCCAAAAAGCTGGTCTATACAATGGCAGATAAAGGCAAAGGTATAATGCGAGAAGAGAAGAAAGAACCAAAATGGAGGAGTGAGAACGGAAGCAATCATCCTACTTGATAGTATGCGGAGAGGTACCGCGACGGAGGGAAGTTCTGGAGAAAGAAACACACCAACCATGGCAGAAGCCAAAGAAAAAGAGAAGGAAGCCAGAAAGAGAGAGCTGCGAGCCATGAGGGAAGAAAATGCACTGGACTTCCCATAAGGTAGGAAAGGAACCAACATATCAAACCTGAGGAAACTGTCGAAAAATATTGGTTTCGTAAGAAATCAACATATCAAACCTGACATAGGACAATGGAACCCGTCATATGATGTGGTTTCATATGCTTCCTATGCTTGGATGAGCAATGAAATCCATTCATTTGATGTGGTTTCATTTGCTTCTGATGCTTTTGAGAAGCAGTGAAACCCTTCACTTGATTTGGTTTTATTTGCTGCTTATGCTTTGGATGAGCATAGGCTGCCAAGAAAGGGGCTTAGCCGAAGGCACAAGACAAGACTAAAATGGGTAGTGGATAGGGTAAAGAAAGTAGGAAATTGATGTACTGTAAATGATAAGATGTGTGTACTGTAAAGAATAGGGTAAAGATGGGAATGGGAAATATTGTATTCAGTAAGACAAGAATGTAAATCGGAGAATATTAGTAAAAATATTTCTGTTAGTACTTGTGGTGTGGAAAATTGTTTCTGGTTTACTCTCTTTTTTTTTTTTTTTTTTTGAGTGTATATATCACTAACAAGCAATAATATTGCATGGGAAC
>JAESVK010061385.1:2797-18086 GCA_017140935.1 Hamamelis virginiana
GGGGGGGGGTTGGTTGTGTATAAAGTATTCAATATGCATGTTTATATGATTATATCCTACACAAATAGACATTTGCATACTTATAAAAATTTCAATAGAAAAGATTTGCTCAGAACATAGCTTTTAGGAGGCCATAAACACAAATTCAAAGTTCAGCCGCAGGATATGGACCTCTCATAATTTGTTCTTTTTCCTTTTAAAATTTTAAATTTTTTTCAAAGAAATATATTTAAAAGTTCTAAATCTATTTGAAGCTATCCACTTCAAAACACGCTCAAGAAAATCCCTTCCAGGAACCATCTGGTTTGAAGGCCCTGTCTCTATCTAGGTCATTTAAAGTTTGCCATACTTCTTCCACCTCAAAGTTCCTCTCCAGGACTCCAACCATAAGGCATTCCACATTCAGACCTTGCTACCAGTAATGGTACTGATGTGGGACAGCCCTAAAAGTAGAGAATAAGGTTGCCTACAATCAATATAGGTGGGCCAAAACCTTGTTTTCTTTAGGGTTTGTGGATGGAGTAAGGTTTAATTTAGTGATAGTTCAAGGATGAATTTGGTGTGAAATCAACGGTTTAAGCTTTCTGTAAATATTGGACAGAGAATTTTCAGGTTTTTTAAGGTTAAAAAGTGTGTAGGAAGTAAGGTTAGGGTTTATGGTGAAAACATTTTACGGTTGAAATTGAAGCTAAATAAAGGGTTGGTTGTGGATTTAAAAACTTTACAGCAGTATTGTAAATTAAAATAAGAAGAAGAAAAAGAAGATAAACCTCAAGAGTCTCACTAGTGTTTCTATGAGTCTCATTTTAAGAGTCTCACTGAGGGTTCCTAGATTCCTAGTTTCTAGGAATCTCATCATTAATTGAACACAAAAACTGCAAAAAAATTCATAAATCAATTGTATTTAATTATGTCGATAAGCCTTGCTTTTATAGAGAACCATAAGAACTACTTTCTAAATTTTAATCCTAGAGAAATCAGGGAACTTACCAAAAACAAGTAAAAGACTTCTTAATAACAACATGGGACTCAAACTATCTTAAACAAAAAAATAAGTATTTTGACCAAACTAGAAACCAGCCACCTATTAATTTAGACACCAAACAAAAACCAATCTATAAAATCCCCAAAGTATCCTTGGAAGCTAAAAATTTCAGATTCACTAAATTTAAGAAAAAGTAAAACCAAGTATATTTAACCATAGCCACAAAACACACTCCTCTACTTTAGTGGGGTGATTGTTGCATCAATTGGGACCACATAGCCTTTGCAAATTTTATACATTTCATCGTCATCAAGTACTCTATTCTCTTCCATCATTCTGGGTTTGATAAATTCATCACGAAGGAAAAGCTCTAAGAAATAGTCTACAAATGTATTAAATTTTTTTAGGGACAATCTACTTGAGTTTGTCCCAAAGGTAAGTGCATAGGAATTTCACATCTGTAGGAATGATGTTGCACTGACGTGGAGAAAATTATAAGCTTTCTTCGCTTTCTGGCTGTTGGTCATTCCAAGTTAAATGGTTCAGCATGTGCATTAATTAATCTTTTAGGTAGTTCTATAGGTTTAGATTCTGAAACTTAAGATACTGCTTTATACTATTAGATTGTATATTTGAATGATAAGGAAAGAAACAAATAAAAATAAAGATCATAATTTAAACATTCTACTGCCACATTAACCCTAGAAAAGGAAGAAAAAAATCATTAATGTGGTTTACAGCAAGTTATGAAACCTTCACAAAATCAGGCACCCAATATGTCTGTTTGTTGTTTTCTAGCAGTTGCTCTTTCAACCTTTCCACTGCAACAAACCTAGACAGAGAAAATTAAATACAGCTCAATAAGAAACCTAAACATTAGTAAAAAATTATTCACATAGAAAATTAATAATAAGAAGCAAAAACACAATCAAATACAGAATCCTTCTAAAGTAAACATCAAAGACAACCATCATGATTCAAATTCATAGCTAGGTAACAACCACATTGCCAAAAACTTTGGCAACACCCCAACTGTATAGAAACACATAAGCAGAAGTAGATCTTTTAAAGTTTAAAAATGTAGTGTACTGAGTTGTCATTTGAAAAAAAAAAAAGACAAAATTTGCATTAAAAGGAAAAGGATAAGTACAAAGAGAAGGATGAAGCATCAGTCTACAAAGAATTGAGGAAGAAATTGCTAATGAAAGAGCAAAATTTGCAGAGTTGTCATGCTTAGATTGCTTTCCTTGATTGGACAGGCTCGGTGTATTTTAAAAACTGGGATTCCTTCGCCAACTTTTTGGATTTGCTATCTTTGGGATTTTTTGTTCTTTCTTGTAATACAATCTACTTTATCAAAAAATAAAAAATAATTAAAAGAAAAAAGAAAAAAGAAAAACAAGGCTGCTTAAAATTAAAATTAAAATTCTCAAGACAGGTCAAAATCTAAAGGCTAAATATTTCTGAATTTTGACATCTAGAACCTTGATATCACAATCTTAAGATATGTTTTCAAGTAGAAGCAGCAAGGAAATTTTGATAGTAAAGAAACATGAAATCATGTCTGTACTGAGTGAAAAAAAACACTATCACCATTTTAGTAACCCTACGAGGTCAAGATCACTGGCGAACACTCATTTTAAGAAGTTAGAATACACCAATCATCCAAGCGGGTGGCAGACACAAAACCCTCATTATTAAACAAGACTGGACAAGTAGTGCATCCAACTAACAGGATGTCACAAGTTCAACCTGTAATTGCAAAAGAAGTGGATCTTAATCATGGAAGTTTAGAACTGAACAAAATGATACAAGTATACATAATCTCAGAATTCAAATTCAGATTAAACTTCTGCAACCCCCAATAAATGCTTAAGAAAGCCTAAGAAAGTTTTAAAATACTGAGTCCTAAGTCCTAACTATATCATAGTTATAAAATACAGCATTTACCAACATTCCAATTAATACCAAAACATTACTACCAAACTATAAAGGGGTGATAAAAATAGACAAGCTAATGTCCTCTTATTTTCAGTTAAATAAACAATGAGTTTTACAAATAAATATAAAAAGTACAGCTTGAATGCAGTTGCAACTGAGGTAAAAGAAAAGTTAGGTAAAGATGCAAGTACCAGCTTGGAACTGCTCTATAAATAAGAGGAGTGTCAGATCTCCAACAAAATGGATAAGAATGTGTAAAGCTTCCAGACTTTACTAGCCTGCCCATTTTCTGTGAAGATAAAAAGGACTTTAGTAAAATAAAGAGAAAGATTGAAAGAACACAATAAAATAAAAAATAAAATAAAAAATTGAGAAGCGACAAATTTTATTAATGAAACAAGAAGAGGACAAGAAGTCCACCTTACAAGAAATCAAAAAAGGAAGAAACAAAAGAGAAGGGAGTAAATCCCTCAAGGATTACAAATTGAAACCCAATAATGCTGCCCAAAAGAACACAATAAAATGTAAAATAATGCTGCCCAAAAGATGAGACATTGTTTCCTTATGCTTTAGATTACATGGACTTGGGTACAAGCATCGAGAATCACATAACTTTAAGACAGGTAACACAACTAAAGTGTCAGAGTACCCAAAAACTGGGTAACACTACATGTTTGGAAAGGTCTATATAATAAGGATATATTCACTGAAAATTTAAATGAGGGTGAATTGTTTATATCTACATATATATAAAAGAATTTTTATACCTAGTAATTTGATTATATATATTACCTAATTTCAAATTAGTTACACAACATTTTGAACACATCTACAGTGCATGTGGTATGCATCTTCCTGTAATGATAATAATTTAGACTATATAAACTTGCATTCATATTTAAGTTTGAAAAATTGACAACATTCTTGCCTTCACTGCTTCAATAATATCCTTATCTGCATCCTTGACATAGCGCCCACTAAAATCAGCAATTTTACTCGTAAAGCAGCCATCATCATCAACTGCTACAATTAAGTTTTCTCCCTGCACAAGCCAACAAAATAAAAGACAAACCCAAATGGAACCGGGGCCAAAAAAATAAAGAGAAAAAAATGACAGGAACAGAGAATATTAGAAAGGAATGAAGAGTCAATCTTGAAGTTGAGTATGATAGCTACGAAAATATGTTCTTGGAAAGTACAGGTTATTTTTGAATCCTAAGTGGCTTTTCATAGTTTTTTTTTAGTTATTTATCACTGTAACTTTTGTTCCTTTCTTAAGAGTCTCTTTCATATACCACATGTACAGGGGCTTTTTCATGTATGGCACAGGTTATCTTATAGTATTCTTATATTTTAAGAGAAAGGAAGAAAATTTTCAAATGTCTGACAAACATTACAGAAGAAATATATAGCAGAAAGTTTTAAATAAAAATTACTTCTGGCCAGGTTAATAAACCATACTATCAACAAAAAATGTTATGAGGGTAAAAGATCGTTAACCAATAGAGTGTAAACTGTAAAGGGGACATCCTGATAACAAAAACAACATATAAATAGCAATATAAAAGAACGGAAAGGTAAAATGAACTGCTGCAACAAAAATTAATGCAGCCAATAATTGAAGATGAATTAGCACTAGGAACTAAAAAAGCACAATTTCATTATCTATTTATTTATTTGTTTTTTATAAGAGTAAAGAAGCGCAATATAACTGACAGAGATTATTCCTGAACGGAGAGCTTGAACAAGAAAGTGCAGTAATTCTTGCCTCTAGATAATGTTTTACACATTCTCACAGTTAAGACCATAAAAAACACAGCAAACAAGTTCATACGTTCATGCATAATTACAAAATTTAAGATGCCTAGTCTGTAGAATCTGAGTGCAAACCTTATTTATTATTTGGTTTTCGATGCAAACACGGTAATCATCTTCACCAAATGCAGGAGCACAATGAACAATTCCAGTCCCACTATCATCAGTTACATAATTGTCTGCTACAACTCGAAATGCCACGTCAGAGAATTCCATGAAGAAATTGAACAATGGTTCATACCTGCAGCACATAATCTCTCTTAGAATATCACTCTCTTCAAATTATATATTATGAAAAACAAACGAAGAATTGAAGAACAAATAGTAGTTGATCTAAAATCTTAACAGCCTAAAAAATGGAGCCCAAGTATATGCGAGATTGCAAGGTATACAATAAGAGTAAAAAAGAAAAGATCATCGGAACGCAAACTCCTTATGTTCAAACTAGTTAAGATGAACACAAGGCCTTGGTAACACATTAATTTTATAGAGCAATAATCACCTGAAAGCAATCCCCAAACAGACAATGATACAACTAATAAGAAGTTCATTAATAAAGAGTAATTGAAGTGCTCACTTTATTCCCACCAATGAAGCCCCTGGGAATTTCTCCAACAATTCATAAAAATTCTCCGAATTCTTAGCTTTTTGACCTGAGGATTCCTTCTTTTTTGAATTTGAATTTTTTGAATCATTGAGAGATCCATTAGGTACTTCTGTTTTTGGCTTCTCACTAGGAAGTTCAGACAAACGAGATTCAGCAACCACATAAGTTTTTCCAGAGTACTTGTTGCGAACCTGCTTGTTTTCCACTTGAAATTAGATAATCAAGTAACATATAACATAACAACACATTCATTTAAAAAAACTAAATTACACATTGAGCTATATTATAACACAGTGGATTAATGAAGGAAATTTTAATTACAACCAAAAAAAATCGCAAAGAAGTGGCTATAAAGGGGTTTAAAAAATCATAAATACAGAAATTTGCAATTATCAGGCCATAATTATGGCATACAAAGAGTATTCCTGAGTCCTGACAATTGTATAGAGTCTGTGCTTTGGAGTTATGAGAAGACTTGAAGCACATGTGCCCTTCAGGTGTAAGCTTCAAGTGCCATTTGAAAGAACTGTGTGGTGTACAACTCTAACCAAAAGCCCAGTACATATAAAAAGTTCAACTTAACGCACACCTAACACTTTACGGTAAGAGCCGCCTGGGATTCAACCCTTAATGGCTAAGCCTCAAGTGATTCACCTTGAATCCAGCCTCGAAGCAACATATATGGGAGGAGGAGGGGGGTGGCAGTCTCAAGGTGTGAGCTTCAAATGCCTATTAAAATAACTATAGTACACAACTCTAACCAAAAAGATTTCATTTTGATTCAAGGTAATTGTATTTCATTCACAAAAAAGGCCGAGTATACAGGATGTATACACAAGAAGGCAAAAAATCACAACATAAAAATACTCAAAAATTCCAAAAAAAGAAAGGGTTCCACCAAACCAATACTGAAAAACCAAAAGAAAGAGAATACTAAAAAACCTCTTCTTCACAAGAATACTACTCGAATTTGTAACCCCAAAAATCCTACTATTCCTTTCCCACCATAAACACCAAAAGAGACACAACGGTGCCACTTTCAAAATGGTTTTTGCATTCATTCCTGTAGACTTGAACCTCCATCCTTGAAGAAACTGTATAACCATACTTATCATCACACAAAATTCCCGTAGCCTCAACAAGATATCCCCATAACTCAATGCTAAAGGTATGATGGAGAAGGAGATGATTAGTTTGACAACCAGTTTTTCAAAAGTTTCACCAATCAGTTTTGCAATTAATGATTTTGATAGCTAATCAAGTTATGAGTAAAGTTCTAGATTATGCCAATTCAAGCTAGCGGAGTAGAGTAGTAGACAGCTTATAACAGAACACACCATATGGGTTCATATGGTCTACCAAATATTTAATTCATCAATTTCAGAAAAACAAAATCAAGAAAAAATCAGAGATAACTGACCTTTACATACACCAAATTTGCATTGACGCAAAGGGCGAGATTACTGGGTAGGGTCCATGGTGTCGTTGTCCATGCTACAAAAGCTGCTTTATGTGGATCATCAACTATTGGGAAAGTCATCATGATTTCAGGATCAGGTACGTCCTGTAGAGTGTTAGGCATAAATAGTATTCAAACAAATCAATATTAGACATAAAATAGCAGCAGCAGTAGTAATATCAATAATAAGCTCTTAAGAACACTGAACTTGTGGTCAAACCTCAGGAGGGGCCAGTTCCCAATTCACAAATTCTACCATCCAGTCCAACCACACAACTAACTCATTACAATGGATTGAGAGGAACAATTGGACATTAAGAAATATGAAAAGTTCATAAAAATTCAAATAATTTTGTAATGTCATTATACAACAACATTTTTTTGCATTTTACATGAAAACCAAGTTGAACTAGACAGAACAAGTGGCAGTTTCCAGTTTTCAAGGTTCAAGCCAACAGATGGTCCAGTATTCAAAACAACAATAACACTAAAACAATGTTAGCCAACAAGAAAAATAATAGAGCACCCCAATAAAATACCAGAAGTTAAGAATCAAAACCTTATAGTTTGAATTGGCTTCAAAGTTAGAAAGTGGTGTCTTGCAACCAGTGCTGTACGGCATAACCTGCAAAAACATCACCATCATCGGAACACATACATTGCGACCAATTATAAATCACTCGTCCCAATCAAACCACTAAAAAATGAAAATCACTTCAAGAGGCTCTGTTGGGTAATCTTTTACGATCATGATATCGAGCAATAATCACACAAACAAAATTTGAGAAGATCTAACAACAATTAACATCGAGCTTTTTACTTATAATACACAGTTCAGAAAATCAATAAACAATTGATAGAATGTAACAATCCATTAAAATTTTCACCACCCAGATCAAAATAAAAATAACAACAAAGGAAGAAAATAACACAAACCAACCTTAAAACCTCTGTACACAAGACCCTTCTCATAAAGCTTTCCAAAAACCCACCAAACACTTTCCATAAACTTCAAGTCCATTGTCTTATAATCGTTCTTAAAATCAATCCACCGACCCGTTCGCGTAATAATCTTTTCCCATTCTTCAACATACCTTGTCACAATACTTCTACACTCCTCATTATACTTATCAATCCCCATTCTCAATACATCCTCTCTGCTCTTAATTCCCAGATTCTTATCAATCTCGTGCTCCACGGGCAAGCCATGGCAGTCCCAACCGAATCGGCGGGTCACGTGGTGACCCGTCATGGACTGGTACCGGGTCACGATGTCCTTGATGGTGCCGGCTAAGATGTGGCCGTAGTGAGGGAGACCCGTGGCGAAGGGCGGGCCATCGTAGAATATGTACTCGGGTTGAGATTGGGTCCGAGCGAGTTGGGTCTCGAAGGCTTTGATTTCGGACCAGAATGAAAGAATCTTCTCTTCTTGCTTCGAGAAGGAGAAGTCTTTGCCTTCGCATACCTCTTCCATGGTTGAGTAGTAGCACGCAGAGCTGTGAGCAGAAGAATTTAGGGTTTTTGAAGCTGTATTGGAGAGAGAGTGGTAGAAACACTGCGGGAAAAAACGCTAACAGAAACTGAAAAGCAATTTCATGGAGATACGAACCGGCTGTGAACCGGAAGATGGACCGGCTTAGGGTTTTAGCGGTTCATTGATTTTTTTCTTTCAAAGACAGCTCATTTGATTATCGTGATTTTCTTGCAGATATGGCATTCATAAGAGAAAAATTTAATTCAATTATCGGTTTTTCAAACATGTTCTACAGCTAACCTTACGAAGTGCACCTTATATTAGCATATCTGTCCATTTATTATTGTCAAAGGTTTGCGCTGTGAGTAAATTTAGATTGCTTGGCTTGGTTAAAAATAATTTAACATCTTGTAAGCTCATGCATTTGATAATGAGAGAATGGCAACTTAGAATTCAATTAGAAAATTGAGTTCCTGAGCTCCAAACCTCTGGCACTGATACTACTGTGGTGGATTTTAATGATTCGTAGTTGAAGGGAGTAAACTAGTAAAACTTTTCAGGAAGGAAGAAGAGAGGGGGGGGGGGGCGAGAGAGAAATGTTTTCCTCAAAATCGTGGAATTCTCTAAAATTATACTCGGATGGTTACAGATTTTCTGAATTTACATGGGGACCTGGCTCCTTATGTTTGTTTTTTGTTTTTTTTCATTCAATTAGGGGCAAGCCCAGCTAAATAAAACAGTATGGAGCAATGAAAACCCAATTAAGTAATCCAATGGAAAGGAAGATGGTCTCCGGTGAAGATGGTTCTTGTGAAATATTACAAAGTAGGGAGATATCGAAAGGACTAGCTACGCAAGTGAAAATCGTCCGTCCGACTTTTATTGTCCATTTTCCTCTCCCCTTACATAAAAGTTCATCCAAAAAAACCAACCAAAAATATCTTTTAAAAAGTAAATTTATGAAGATAATTTTTTTCTTTTTTTGGTAAGAGAGGACAGAAAAATGGGTCATAAAAGAGAGACAAATGATCTCCACTCGTTGGTAAGCTATAATTAGCTAACCAATCCCTCAATTTGATATTAGGAATCCCAAACTTTCGAAGTCTCACACACTTTCTCATCAAGTAGGGAGATTAAAGTAGCAAAACAAGGAATAAAGATGATGAATAAATCTCATGGAATAAAGATGATGAATGAATTCATGACAATGCCTTAGTGAAGCAACACCAAGCCACCTAAGGCACATAAATCAAATTAAGCTAGTAACATTGAAACATAAATTTGAAAAATTAAGATCTTGTTTGGAATAGCTTTGTTTAAAATCACTTTTGCATTTTAAAATTGTACTTGATATAATGAATGATAATTACTTTTAGATGACTTGAGGGATGTTATGATGATTAGTTAAAGCTTCTCCCTCATAACTTTGGTTACAGTCACTTTCAATGTGAAAATTCTAACATATGAAAAGATGGTTTCGACGTAATTCTTTGGAGATGTATGAAGATATAGTTATCCAAAAGTCATTTTAAACCAAACGGATCTACTTGATAATTTGTAGCCCATTTACATTAGTTTTTCTTAAAACTACTTTTAGAACTCAAAATTCCGCTTGATGTTAGAGATGCAATGACAAACACTTCTAAATGACTCGAGGGGTGATAAGATAATTTTAAAAAAAAAATTATACTAAAAGTGATTAGCAAAAGTTATGAGGCCCCAACTCTTGCTGTAATTACTTCGATAGAGTAATGCTAGATGGACAAAATCTTATACCAAAATTTTCAAACCAAATTATGTGTGAGAATAATACATTCTCGATTTTTGTGCATTTCAAAAATGCATAAAAATAGATGAGATGTCTTACAAATACATCATTTGGTTTAAAAAATTTAGTCTAAAATTTAGTTATCCATAAGTAATTTTAGAAAAAATTAATGCAAACGAACCTTAGTGATTTTATAACTTTTGTAAATCTTGATATGTGAGATGACACAATGATGAATCAAATCAAGTATATATTTGATTCGACAATCAGGACATTTGAGCATTATTGTTGTATCACCTCCAATAGGTGTCTTAGAATTGGTTCTTTGATGTTAGGTTGTACTGGGGAAGGCCGTACATAATGTGCTTTACTAGTTTGTTCCTCAACGGCATGGTCATCTCCTCTCCATTTCCCGTGTTGAACTATATAAGTGAACGAAAGAAAACAAATGGAGCTTGCGTGGGATGGGCGGCTGCCGTGAATACCGGATTTCCTAAACTTTAGTTTATTTGGGTATTTAAAATCATTTTAAGACAGTCATATATTTAGATTATGTATTATGATTTCAGTATTTAAGTAAATTCAAGTATAGAAAAATTTAAGTAATGGGTGTACCAAGTCTCTTGATCCTGAGTTCGACTCCCACTAACTATTATTATCTGGAATCACGGACCGTAAGGCTCAAGACTTGTTTCGAAAGTTTTGTTCGGAATGCATGATTTAATCTAGTGCGTACAAACTGGCCCAGGACACTTGTATAGTCAAAAAAAAAAAAAAATCATATATTATATTATTATATTTTGTAATATCCCAACTTTCACCTATCTTATATTAATTGTCGGGTGGCGGCCGGAAGCGCCACTTGCGTGAGCCGGCCTTATGTTTGGATGGCATGCGGGCGGCATCAAAGCTTTTGGTAAACAAATTCTAGATTCTAACACACTGGTCTGCTGACCAAAGAAGAAAATAAAAACGTAAAGAAAGTAAGAAATCACAGATTTGATGTGAACATGTTTTATAATAACTTTAGAAACGTTTTATGGTAAACTTTTTCTTATTAAATACAATACGACACCAAGAAAAAAATGGGATTATATATATATATAGGGCAATTTCCATGAATAATTCTAAGTTTCAAAAATATTACGGCTACGAACCCGAACCAAAATATATTACGGTTATACACCTATTACTGTTTTTTTAGATGAAATTACCTTTAAAATTGAAGTTTGACCAATTTGTACAAAATCTCAAATTTTATGTATAATCCCAAAAAATAAACAAAATCCCCAATTCCCAATTTATCTAATAATTATCAATATTGTTGAGAATTCTCAATTCACTTTATGTCACGTCAACATTTAATGTTGGTCATTCAATATTCTCCGAATTTTTAATTACAAAAATTATTACACATAATCACCAATTTAACACGTAATTGCCAATTTTATACAAAATCTCCAATATCCAATTGTTGACGGAATACCAAATTTATCACAAAATCATTACTCATATTTGCACAGTATCCTCATGCGTACACATAATCCCCGAAATTAAACACAATCCCCTATCCCCAAATTTATACACAATCCCCAACTTTTTTAATAATCCTCAATTCCAATATGTCACATGCATAATTCCAACATATCACATCATGCATGTCATTCAATGTCCCTAATTCCCAGATTTATACACAATCCCCAATCCCCAAAATTGGGGATTGTGTTGATTATTGGGTGTGAGACCCCAAAATTTTGAATAGTAAATTTTCTAATGGTAAATTTTCAATAGTAAATTTTCTTAATTATTATTATTTTATTTTATTTATTGCACACTTGGCATTTTGCCATTGGGCAATGAAATGTGCCATGTGGTCATCAATTAAGAAGGGTGCATGAGAATTTATGTACACCCTTGGGTGACATCTAAAATGTGAATGGTGGGTATATATGAATGGTGGATAAATATGAATGGTGGGTAAATATGAATAGTGGATAAATGTGAATGGTGGGTATATATGAATGGTGGATGAATGAAAGAATGGTGGATGAATCTAAGAGTGGTAGTTAAATTTGAGAGTGGTAGATAAATTTGAGAATGGAAGATGAGAATGGTGGATGAATGTAAGAATGGTGGATAAATTTGAGAATGGAAGATGAGAATGGTGGATGAATGTAAGAATGGTGGATAAATTTGAGAATGGAAGATGAGTCATTTCTCTATAAATACCACATTTCAAATGCTAATGAATACACAAGTAAGACACAAGTAGTAGAGAAGAAAGAATTTAGAGAAAGAAAAGAGTGAGAAGTACTCTTGGAGTTGGCAAGGAGTAAGCACTTGAAGTTCAATATACACACAACCAAGGTAGAGTTCTACTATCTTACATATTTCATGTTGAGTTTGAAAGAAAATAATAGTGGGTTGGCATTTCCTACTCTTTTCTATCTTGATTTTAGCTTAATTGATGAGTTTATATCATGATTTGGTGAAATTGGGAGGTGTTTGTTTGCCTAGAAAGTTCTAGGAAAATTTAGAACAAATTGAATTTCAAAATAGAGCATACTGTTTGGGTATTTTTGACTTGGTTAGAGGCCGAATTGATCTAAACCTTCTTCATGAAAGTTGTAGATCTTTCAATTAGCTTTCTAACGAATCCGACCTTGAATTATTTGGAATTTTGTGTGGAGAGTTATGATTTTTTTACTAAAAACTGTTTTTGGATGGGTTTAAATCATGACAATGAAATATGGGGATTTCAAATCTTGGATTTTTATATGAAAATGAAAATTTGAAACTTTGGGACTATTTTTCCCATCAATTATATCAACTCAAGATCATGTGTATCAATTTTTGGGAATTTTCCAATGAGTAGATTAATTTCTATAATTTTCTGAAGTTTAGAAATATTGAAACTTTGAAAATTTGTAGTATATTGTGTATAAGTCCGAAAATTCTGAAATTTGAGTATATTGTAAAGCTTGAATTTATGGATTTTTAGAGACAAGAATCATGGAAAAAGACCTATGGATGAATGGAAATTTCTAGAGAGAGAAAGTTTCCTTGAAGCTTTAATAGTGACACAAAGTGTATTTTCATAGTTTATCGAAAAATTATGATTTTTACATATATGATGTAGATTGATTTTATATGAATTTAGAACTTTGAATCACTTCAATTGGATGTGAATTGTGAGAGAAATTGAGAACCGAAGTTGCCGAAAAATCGGAAATTTTATTAACGAGCCTACTTGGGCATCATTTTTAAATATGTTCGGATGGGAGGTGTTATACACCACCATGATATTTTGAAAGCTTATATCACACAGATTCTATAACATCTTGAATCATCCAAATCGGATGAGTAACGAAGGAGTTATAAGTGTGCAAAGTTGGCCAAAAAGATGGAAAATATTGATGTAACATGTAAGTGAGTATGCATGTATAATCCTGTGTGGTGAAGGTGCATAGTAGACCATGCAACCTTGATTGCAAATTAGTGCTTGTGAATATCATTTTGACTTGGAATTATTTTTAAAAATCCTATTAAATTAAGTTGATATTAATGGGTACAAAAGTTGCTGTTTGGAAGGCATGAAAGAGCCTAGAAAATTATGGAGCATAGTGAAGGTGCACCATAAGGCTTACCATGTGACCTCATTGTATTTTGACTATTCTAGTATGATTTTTCAATCTAACAAAATATGATAAATTCTGCAAAAATCAAACAAATATCCTAGAATGGATTATTTTGTAGAAAAATACATGTGGATAGAAAATTAACTATCTTCCAAATTGTGAGTCTTTGGAAAATAGTTAATTTTCATGAATAATTGATTTTTATAAAATCATGATGATTAGTGAAAAATCTTGAAAATACAAGTTATGGAAATTATATTGGCATATATATATACTGTTAATATATGCATGTGATATTTGTAAAGTTTATAACATGCTGTTATTATTATGAATAACATGATGAAGCATGTTAATTGTTATGTATAAAATACATACTTGTGATATTTGCCATAATTATTGCACATAAAATTGGCATATGGCATGTGGTGATGATGTTATGAGAAAGTGACTGGGCTTAACAGTAAATTCCATACATCTCATAGTAACAATGTGTTTTAAGAAAATAAAACCGTGCACTTGTCATGTGAATATGCGTATATGGGCGCGCATGTTACGCATGCAGGCAAAGCGGATAATATTGTTACTTGGAGAAGTACGGGGTGTTACAGTGACACAGTTACATGTGGTGGCTCAAATTGAGTGAGCAGAATGATTTATTTGTATATCACTGATATAAATGTTGATATGAGATATATGTTGAGTTGATATACTATAAAATGTATGCACAAATTGACATACATGAATTGTTGATATGAGATGTATGCCATATGTATTGCATATAATAATTGCATCTGGCATGAGACACAGTTACATGTGAGATATATTGCATAGAAAATTATATGCATTTATGATTATTTTTGTAACTGTGGAAACGAGGAGTTGAGATACCACCGATGGACAAAAGATCCTGGAAACAGTTGGTGCACTAATATATCACCCATGCTAAAAACAGCACGTAAATCCTCTTGTCAATGAGTGGCAATCGCGGTGGGTCCTAAAAAGGCGGGGACTGGGTGATATACATCCTAAAAAGGCGGGGATGCTATGGACAAAAGATCCTGAGAATGGTTAGTGCACTAATATATCACCCTTGCTAAAAACAGCACGTAAATCCTCTTGTCAATGAGTGACAATCGCGGTAGGTCCTAAAAAGGCGGGGACTGGGTGATATACATCCTAAAAAGGCGGGGATGCTGTTGTGGTTAAGATGGTCGAGTACCTTAAAAATGAGGTAGCCATCTGTTATGGGTTGATGTTTTGCAGGAAAAGCAGGACAGAGAAATGGTTGAGTACCTTAAAAATGAGGTAGCCATCTGTTATGATGAAATGGTGAAATGGTGAATCCTAAAATAAGGTTACCATCAGTGTGAATGGTTGAGGTTTTGCAAGAAAAGCAGAACAGAGAAAATGACAGGTATGACTGCATGAGCATTGCATCGTATATCTGTCATATGCATAATGCATGCAGGTACAGTAAAATTATTTATTGTGAAAAAGTGATGGATATATTCTGTAATATATATATAAATGAATTACAGATATGATGATTTATTTATGTGATATTTGGCGTATGATAAAATTTATTGACAGCTATGAGAATAC
>JAESVK010061390.1:1240-16094 GCA_017140935.1 Hamamelis virginiana
TATATATATATATATATATATATATATATATATGTATATATATACATGAGAAGAATTTTCATATATTAAAATGTGAACTCATTAAACAAAATGTTTTGTTTTGTCCTTTTTATTTTATGTATATTTTAAAAAGATGAAAATAAAATTTCAGAATAGAATTGTAAGCATATATATCCTACGAGGATGGATTCTTTTATATAATAATGTAAAATTTTATACTCAAAGAAAAGTCCAATCAAATTCGATCACGGGCTTCTTCTTTTTTTTCTTTTATTTTTTTGGGATATTATAAAAGGGCTAACGCCCAACACAATTTGATCACGAGCTTTAATCATTTATAAGTTTCTCTTAATGTGTGCCGGAAAACATATTTACTATCTCTACTCTTTAGAATAAGCAAACTTCTTGCATAAAAATGTGAAGTTGATGTTTAGGACATTTGTTAGTATGTCTTATGCTCTGTTTGGTAGGAGGGGTGGAAAAATGGATGGAAGGAAAGTATGAGAGATTGGCTTTCCTTCCTCAGAGAAGGGAAACCCTTCTTCCTCTTCCTGTGTGTTTGGTATGATGAAGGAAAGTGGAAATTCTTCTTTCTACTTGTTTGGTAGCTACTAAAGGAACTCGCTTGTCATCGGGTATTCCCACAAAATCCATAACTTCCTCCATTGCATATATTCATTCCAAAAATGCACGCTTTTAGCCACACTGTACCATAGAACATAGGGATTTTTAATTGAAATTTTGAGGATATTACTTCTTGAAAATTATTGATCAATTCAATTACCAAAATAGAATTTAGTATTCAATTAACAATTATCCAAAGCAATAATCAATCATGCAATGAACACCAGTTTTTACGAGAAAAACACTAACGGGAAAAAATCTAGGGAACACTAGAAATCACTATGAAAATAACCAAGAACAAGAACTTTGATACTACTCACAGAAAACCAACGCTTGAGTCCACAAGCCCAAGTAGACTCCCTATCTTGCACAAACCACCAACAAATTCTTGCTATTCTTCACAATATTTCCACGAACTGAATCCACGGCTCTAGTTCCACACACCAAGTCCACGATGTCACCGGAGACCCACTAGCACAATTCGAATCCACGAATCTAGTAGACAATGTACAAATGAGGTTTAAGAAACACATTGTTCAAGTTCTATGCATCTGTTCTATATCTATAATCCAACTATCAAGTGATGCATAAAATCAAAAAGAAACTAGGGTTTCAAGTTTAAATCTAGGGAAAATGATCAAAAGGACCCTAAATAGGATCTTATTTATCAAGTAGTCCAATGAATAAGATTCTATACCAATTGCCCCCTATAAGTCAAATTTAAAGTCAATTAGTAGCTTAATTTGTCTATTATAACCCAAATCCTTATTTTTAGCAAGTTGTTTATTTTATCTATATTGATGAACCTTTTTTATTTGAATTATATGCTGAATATTATTCCATTATTTTTGCATGTTTTCTCGGGTTCCAAAGATTGAAACCTTTAAATTTATTCTATTGCTTTGCATTTTTTTCTCAGCAAACAAACAAACAAACAAATAATACCCAGAACATTTCTGTTCTTTATTATTGCAAATTCTGGCCATGGATATAAACAAAAAAAACTACGAATTGGGTCTGCCCGTAATTCAAAAGGCCGGAGTTGCCCACAAGATTGATTTCAGAGAAGGCCCTGCTTTTCCAGTCCTTGATCAAATGATCGAAACTGCAACTAATGGTAGCATCAGTTGTAGCAGATAAGTCAATCGGTTCTTGTTATCGGTTGACACTTCATAGCTTCCTAATAGGAATGTAGGATGGGGGAGCTACCTCCCTTAGAGAACTAGGAGTGCACTTAAGCTATTCTGGGAAACTAGCTACTGGATTCATGCCCTACGCACCTTACCGTAAGTGGTCTTGGAAAGCTTCAGTTCTCTAGTTGGATTCTTATTCTTCCTGGTGTCTTTTATTACAACTTGGATACAACTTTGTGTGTATATATATTGAAATTTTGAGGATACGAGTCTCTTGAAATTAGGGTTACTTAGAATTACCCAAATAGACTTAATTAATCAATTAGCCCTAATCAACCTATGTGTTCAATTATCAACAATATGCAACGGAAAAATAAAACAAAAATATGAACACAGAGATTTAACGAGGGAAACCCCAACAAGGTAAAAAACCTCGAGAATAATGGAAGCACTATGAAAAAGACAACTTACAAGACTCGGACACTACTAACCAACACTTGATTCCATAAGCCAAGTAGTTCACGCTGTCTTCAAGTTTCTTCTCGAACGAATCCACGAACGAGTATAGTCTTCGCCTCGTATCGAACTCCACGACACGTCTTTGCAGCCCACAATGTACCAACAGTACATCAACACCGTAGCTGACGGCAGCCACCGGAACTCCACCAGCAAACCCAACCACATTGGAAATCCACCAAAGCTAACAATGGCAAGATTCGATCTCTTGAATCCCTCTAAACACAACTGTGTATGGTTTAAAACCTCTCAAGATCGATGATCAAGAAGAGAAGAACATGCAACTAGAAGCTAAGCACTTATAGAAAGTGTTGCATGCTTATGGAGGCTAGGGTTTATAGGTTAAAGATGAATCAATATATTCCTCACATAAACCTCTCATGAAAACTAGGCTAGAGTACCTATTTATAACCCTAGTAAAGTCCCCTAAGTGTGTAGGAGTAGGTATAGGTCAAAACACATCAAAATCTGCAAAAAAAATATGCAATTTTCCTAACTTCAACGAGTTAGATCGATCCTATCTTTTTGCTTGGATCGATCCACCCCTTTCTGTAAGTCAGATCGATCCTACTAAAAAGGCTAGATCGATCCACTTCGTTTCTCAACGGTGGGAAATGATTCTCAACGTTGGTAAACCCCTTGGATCGATCGTACATTTATCCCTGGATCGATCCACCCCTTTCTGTACGTAAGATTGATCCTACTAAAAAGGCTAGATCGATCCACTTTGGCAAACTGCAAAATTAATTTTATTTGAAGCACTTTTTAACCAAAATTCAAATGTGGATCATCCCTAGGTATATTAGGCATTCTAAACCACCTAACACATAAAATCCTATGTTCTAAGTCAACTTACCATCCTAGCAAAGCATTGAGAGAATTCAACAACGAATCAAGCAAACTCCGATCTCGATCTTCAAATATTCTTCAAGGAACCTTGATCTTGAGCTCTTCAATACTAGATGGCTTGTGAAATAACCAAACGACCTAAACCAATACAACTCAACTTGTGTTTTGGAAACCGGAATTAGCCAACACAAGAATAAAAAACCTAACATTATGTGTGTGTGTGTGTGTGTGGTGGAATTAAATTGGTTTTTGTGATGAATATCAATTATAGGGGAAGTATCATGGATCGTTTGATTTCATACTCGTGGACGCAGACAAAGACAACTATCTAAACTATCACAAGAGGCTGATAGATTTGGTGAAGGTAGGGGATTGATCGGCTATGACTCGGAATATCTCATGTATACGTCATGTATACATGTATACATTAATTTTTGGCGTATACATGTATACATAATTAGTGGAATTTTGCCAAATACAGATCATGGAGATAATTATTTTTGAATTTGAGATGGTAATCTAGGAAAGCAAAGCACGTATACATACATGTATACATGTATACCGCCATGTATACATTAAGGTTCAATTATTTCCAAAATTTGTTAAATGTATACATGAAATTTGTCTCTAAGATTTTTTGTATACTTATATTCGTGTTTATTTTTTTATATAATTTAAGCTATAAAAGTTTATTTACTTTCTTTTTCAAAAAAGATTTTGCTATCCGGAAATCTTGTATAAATAGCAAAATCAGATTTTGAATTTTCAAAATTGATGAATTGGCGGCAAGATTTTAGGAATTTAGATAACCGCTAAATATGGAATAAATCCATATTTGATAATTTTTCAAATTTCGGATTCTTAATTAGGGGCAAAATCGTTTTTTAAAATAAATATTTGAATCACTTTAATTACTATATTTAATTCAGGACTTTTGGGTACAGCCATCTTATACCAGGGTCCTATTGGTATAAAACCCTTAAATCTATATCAATAAGCTCCATATCTGAATTCCCTACTTACGCAGGCTTAAATAAACTTAGAAAAATGTATCTAAATGATTAACATGAAGTAAAACTTCAAAAGTCCAAAAAATAACAAAGTATGCAATTTACTTGAAATGAATCGATCTTATTTTTTAGGCTGGATCGATCAATTCCTCTCTGCCACTAGGATTGATCCGCACATAAACCCTGGATCGATCTAATTTTGCAGAACAGAAATAGGATCGATCCTACATAATATACTGGATCGACCCATAGTATGCAATTTTTCAAAAAAAACTTAATTTTTCGAACATTTTTTTTTACTAAAAAGCATACATGGATCATTCATAGGTATTTTTGAACCATTATAAATCACCTATGGTCATTCAATCAACCTAGATTCTAAGTCAAATTTACCTTCCTAGGAACTAAACCTCATTTGATCATCGATTTGAGCTTTAGGTATGGATATTTGACATTCGATGCATATTCTTCTTGCTTGAATTTGCTTTCTTGAGTTTGTAGGGATTATTGGCTTGAGACCAATCACAAAGATAGACTTTTAACACCCGAATTAGCCAACACAAAGAATGATAAACCTAACATTAATTTTTGTTCCCCCACACATACTCTTGGTGGCATACTACAGAAATTTTGTGGTGCTCTAATACTACGTGAGCGTGTGGGCTCTAAAACCAACTAATGCAGTGGAATAATGAAAATTGAATCGATAAAGATAACATTATTTGAATGTGTTAATTATCAGCACAACAGTACCATGAGCCAAAGACTTCCACACAATCTATTAATTTTCTAAAAGAAAATACCAGATTTAATTGGTATCTAAAATTCGTTGATTCATAAAGAATACTAAAAATTAGGCATCTAGAATTCATTGATTCACTAAAATACCAAAAACTAGACACCCAAGATTCGTTGATGCACCAAGAATGCCTAAAAATAGGGTATAAGAGAAAACTCTCAAACAAAAATTTATTAAGGTTGTCTACGTTTGATGGGAATTAGAGGTGGGAATTAGAGATTCTCAGGAATTGTTAAGATCTGGGGGGTTCGTCTTGCTCCATCCATGTGATTCGAGATTTCTCCTAGGATTCTAAAGCTTGCCGACGTGGGAGATGAAACTCCCACCTAAAATTGTGGGAATCATCCTGCTCTTTCAATTAACCGGAAAGGAAAAAAAAATCAATTTGGCCCATTGAAAATCTATGCAAATCAACCAATATCAAACCCCATTACATTCTGCAACTCTAAAGCACAAAAACTTATGCGAAGAAGCAAGTAAAATTAAACAACAAAGTGCATAAAAATAGGGCACAAATTTGAAAAAAAAAAAAAAATTTCCTCTCTTCTCTAGTTATTTCTGACATCCAAACCCAAAAGATTCAACTTTTAATATAGGTGAAACTTGTACCGCTGTCGCCGGAAGAAGTAAAAAAGAAGCTTTTGTCGCCGGCAGCAGAAGAAGAAGACGCAATTGCTGCAGTTCGCCCCCCCCCAAAAAAAAAAACATCAAAGTGTCTAGACAAATTCCTACTGCCATACGAACAATTTTTAATTCCTGTGAATTAAACTCTTAGGAATTTAAATACCTGAGAATTAGAGATTTTCATCGTGAGTATTAGAGATTCTCAACATTTTTAATTCTCAGCAAACGAACACACACAAAACATCAAAAACCTCCCCTTGCTTTGACGGTTACATATATGCCTATTTATGGAGAAAATACGTACATAGAAACCTTAATACAAAATGAACTAGGAAATTTAAAATAATAAACAAATTCGAAAAAAAAAAAAAAAAAGCAGCTATTGCATTCTGGACCAGTCCAAACTAGAAGTGGACCGGTTCATTTATTATTTCAAGACTTGGACCTATTTAGGGACAAAATGGACCGCTCTATTTGTTGTTTAAGACCTAGATTGGTTTGCATCAATTCCTAATCAATCAAAGTCTTCCATAATTTTACAAAAGTTGAGAGATAAAAGATGAAAGATTAGATGATTTGTCACATCATTTAAGCACAAATTAATTAGGGACACTTGTTTAGAGACATTTAATATTTTTCTTTTTCGTCCGTGTCTAACATATACAATTAGTGTCAAAAGTGTTAAAAACTTAAAAATTTATCATTTTTAAGTTTAAACTTAAACTTAAAAACGAATTAATCTACAATATAATGTTAAACAATATTATTTGTCGAATAGTTAAGAGTATTATTAAATGTTAAACAATATTATTTATCAAATATTATTAATCTACAATATTAAACGAATTAATCTACAATATTATTTGTCAAAAGTGTTAAACTTAAAAACGAATCTTATCATTTTTTACGGCAAATTAATGCAGCAATGCTTAAAATCTTAACATTTACGTGGCTGAGAAAGAAACAGTTAAGAGTATTCAAACACTACTGCATTAATCTACAATATTAAATGTTAAGATTTCAGTTTTGTTCTACATTAATTAAACAAGTTTTTAAAAATTTATCCTAAATTGATCAAATTAAAAATTTAGATGTTGAATTGAAATTACTGTAAAAGTCCAAGGTATTTTACTCATTATCTTACAAGCGAACTTAAACAAGTTTTTTATATATCAAGTCAATTTCAAGCAAAGTTCAAATAATTTAACTATTTAAAGAATTAATGAACTTATGAAGTCTAGTAGTACTCTCTAATTACAGGAACTTGACTTTAACAATTTAACGAATTTAAAAATAAAGTTTGAGTTTTACTTATTTATCTTACAAGAAAATTTAAACAAATATTTTATGTAGCCGATCTCAAATAAAACCCAACTAAGTTAATGTTTTGTTCTCCAAACCATAATAAGAAGGTCGTTGCACAAAATCATTTCAATTGGTTCCTTTATATTATGGGCCTCAGTTTATTTTCAGTAGAGGGGACCGTGGGGCGCACTACTCCACCTGGTCGAGCCCAATCCAGCTCGGCTCTGAACTCCAGATCATGGGGTTAGAATTACTATAGCTTGGGCCTTGGGAATTCAAGCCCGACAAAACCCAGGCCCAATTATAATAATGGGTGGTCTTGGGTTGTAGTACTTTTAAAAGTTGTGGGCTGAGTTTTGATAAAGCACTTCAAACGTTAAACAATAGCTTGAATGGGCTTGGGCTGAGTCATGATTATGAAGTAAAGCCCATTGTAATTCTTCTTAAGAGAGTCATGGCCAAGAAGCTCCAGTTTGAATTGACGGATGTGAGGATAATTGAAAGATCTCAAGTATATATAATTAAAGAACTTAGGTGGCGTTTGGGCCTTTGGGGAAATTTTTTAAATAGACTTTTATCAAAATCCAGTCCTTGAAAAGTCCATCCAAGAGAAGTTACTATAGATTGCTTTTGGAAATCAAATGGACTTTTAAACGAACTTTCCATACTTTTTGATACAAATGAAGTTTTAAAATATGTACTTTCCTAAATGACTTTTTAAAAAGTCCTTTGAAATCACTTCTTTCAAAATGACTTTCATTTGCTAGATGAAGGGCCAAACACTACCTCAGACTTTCAGTCTTTCAGACTATGGATGAGTTGGGCTTAGGTCATGTGAACAATTTCATGTAAATGATGCTATTTAATGCACCAACAAATTAAAATAACGCTAGCGGTATACGGTTTGGGGATCAAAGTTGTAATTAATATATTTTTTTTTTCTTTCAAGAAAGTTGTAATTAGTTTACTTGGATAAAATTAGCAAACAAAAAGGAAAACAAAAGAAACCTCAAGTGGAAATTGATTCTTCTTTTGTTTTCATTAAAATTCATGCTAAAAAATGAAAGGAGTAGAATTTGGTAGAGAAACGAAGACAGCTAATTAATAAAGAGCATTGGTTAAAATTGGTTTAGGAAGAGCCTTTTTCCTGCTTTAAGTCTTCAATTCTTCATAACTTATCAGGTAAATGCATTATTCCTTGTTCACAAATCCTTTTGTGTCAATTCCAACATCAAGAACATGCCCATGATCACTCAAATCCCATAACACATGCATTTTGCTTACTTAAAATTTTTGGGGCCAAATTACTATTGGGTTTAATAAGCCCAATGTTTACGAACCTTCTCTTTAAAGGGTTGTGTAGAGAAATAAAATGCCTTCCAACCACTTTCTATAACCATATAAATTAAAGAGAAAGAGATGAAGCCTCATGTAAAGAAGAGAGTATGGGACTGGGGAAAGAAAATATAAAAGGTTGTTGTGAATCATATCAGTTTTGGATCCAAACCACGACTCCAATTCTCTTTATTCTTATAGCTAGGTTTGGTGTTTTTCCCTTAGTAAGCTAGTTTCATCCTAAGAATGAGCATTCAGAACTTACAGCTTTGATTCAACGGTTCATATATTTTTTTTTATCGTCATTCATTATGGATGGGGATTGGCTCATTAATTAATTGTTTCTGATGCGGGTAGGAATCCACCCGTCGCTATCTCACCAAATAGCGAATAATACTATTAGTTCAAGTAAGCGATACGACTCTAACTAGACATTGAGTGGGTTGTCAAACCACGAGCACAAAGTTGAGAAAAAGATAAAAGAAGCACAAGAATGCTACTCTTAATAATATGTTTATTAATCAAATAAGAAGTAAGTGGCCCATCACCTATAACATCATTATATAGAAAACTCCTAGAAACCCTAGTTGACTCCTACCAAAATAAGGACTCTAATAAAAAGGAAATAACAAGATAGCAATAACATCTACTAACAATATGATAATTCTTATTAATGATAAAAGGAAACTAATAATAATAGGAAATTAATAAAAGTAGTAAACTAATGAAGATAATCCTTTAGGTATACTGGCTTCTTTAGATCTCTTCATGGTCTATCTTGTGGACCACGATCCAACGGCTGTATTGGAATGCTCCCTGCATCATCAGACTCCCCCGGTTGAAAAAGACTCGTCCACGAGGTTAGATCATCAACATCTTCATTCCCATAATAAGCTTGCAAAGCCACTTTGAAAGTTGCAGAAATACTCATATCACCACGAAGATCTATCACATAAGCATTGTCACCAACACGCCTTAACACACAAAATGGTCCATCAGCCCTATCTTGCAACTTACCATGCTTGCCTCGCGGAAATCACTCCTTTCGCATATTAATCCACACAAGATCTCCTTCCCAGAACTCCACATGCCTACGATGCTTATCGGCTATTGTTTTGTACTTGTTGTTACTTTCCTCAAGCTTCTTGCGAACCTGCTCATGTAACTTCTTGATATACTCAGTCATATCATGTGCATCACCACTAAAATGATCAGTGATAGGCAAAGGAACCAAGTCCAGTGGACTGTTTGGATTGCGGCCATAGACAACTTCAAAAGGAGTCATGTCAATAGTCCTGTTCTTTCATCTGTTATAAGTAAATTCAGCTGGAGGCAAAGTTTTATACCAATTCCCTTTATTTTTACCAACCAAGGATCTCAACAAATTCCCCAATGATCTGTTCACCACTTCGATTGGCCATCCGTTTGGGGATGGTGAGCACTACTAAATTGAAGCTTAGTACCCAACTTCCGCCATAAGGTACGCTAAAATTGGCCAATGAACTTTGAATCCCGATCGGAAGTGATAGTACGAGGAATCCCATGAAGCTTGACAATCTCCCGAAAATAAATTTCAGCCACATGACTGGCATCCATTGTTTTACTACATGGTATAAAATGTGTCATTTTTTAGAACCTATCCACTACAACAAGGATAGAATCATGTCCATGTTTTGTACGTGGAAGTCCCAATATGAAATCCATGCTAACATCCTCTCAAAGAGCTTCAGGTTCCAGTAATGGAGTGTAAGGTCCGAATTTTGGGAACGCCCTTTAATAGTATGACACGTCCTACACCGCTGTACATGCTTCACAACATCCCTGTACCATTTTGGCCAGTAAAAGTTTTCTTCAATTATAGCAATAGTTTTATAACGGCCAAAATGTCCCCCAAGGCCACATTCATGCATCTCTTCTATAATTGCTTGTCTCAACGAACAATCAGGAATGCACAGTCTACTGCCCTTGAACAAATACCCATCATATAGGAAAAAATCATCTTGTGATCGATGTTGCACACATTCAACCCAAACGTGGCAAAAATCTTCATCTGTCTCATACAAGTCTTTCAGCAACTCGAACTCAATTACTTGAACATCCATGGTCTGTAGCAAAAGTACCCTTTTGACTCAAAGCATCAACAACTTTGTTTTGAGTCCCTGCTTTGTGGCGAAGAACATAAAACAATTGTTGCAATTTTTCAACCCACCGCGCATGTCTCGAATTAAGCTTTTGTTGGCTATTGATGTGCTTCAACGCCTCATGATCACAATAAAGAATGAACTCCTTATGCAGCAGATAATGTTTCCATTCACGCAATGCTTGAATAATGGCATAAAATTCAACATCATAGGTAGAATACCTTTTCCTTGTATCGTTGAGCTTCTCACTAAAGTATGCAATTGGCCTCCTTTCTTGACTCAATACTGCACCAATCCCGACACTAGAAGCATTATAGTTAATTTCAAAAACTTTATTAAAATCTGGAAGTGCTAACATAGGGGCTTCGACCAGCGCCTTTTTAATAGCTTGAAAACTCTTTTCAGCTGCTATAGTCCAATAAAGCACACTAAACTTTAAGCAATCAGTCATGGGTGCTACAAGAGAGCTGAAACTACGAATAAACATGTGATAAAAAGATGCTAGGCCATGAAAACTCCGCACATCATGTATGGATTGAGAAGTATGCCACTCCACAATAGCTTCATCCTTTTTAGAATCAACTTTGATACCTTCGGCTGAAACAACATAGCCCAAGAATACCAAACTATCAATCAAAAACTCACACTTCTTCAAGTTAGCATAAAGTTTTTCTTTTCTCAATGCCTCAAACACTAGCCAGAGATGCTCTATATGTTCATCGGGGTCTTTGCTATACACAAGGATGTCATCAAAATACACCACGACAAACTTCCCAATGTATGGCCGAAATACCTGATTCATCAACTGCATAAATGTACTTGGTGCATTTGATAAACCGAAAGGCATTACCAACCACTCAAACAATCCATCTCGTGTCTTGAACGCAATTTTCCATTCATCTCCCAGTCGAACTCTTATTTGATGATACCCGCTCCTAAGATCAATTTTGGAGAAGATCCTAAAACCGAATAACTGATCTAACATGTCATCCAAGCGAGGAATTGGAAATCGATACTTCACCGTGATTTTGTTTATGGCTCGGCTATCCACACACATACTCCAAAATCTATCCTTCTGAGGAGTGAGCAACACCGGGACCGCACAAGGACTCATACTCTCCCGAATTAACCCTTTTTTATCAATTCTGTCACTTGTCGATTAAGCTCGTTATGCTCATGCGGACTCATGCGATAATGTGTTTTATTCGGTAAACTAGAACCCGTAACAAGGTCTATATGATGTTGAATGTCCCTCATCGGCGGTAGTCCAGTCGGTAGTTCATTTGGAACAACATCACTATATTCATTCATCAAAGGTTCAAGTTTAGGTGGAACCGAATACTCAAGATTGGCCTCCTAACATGCAACAAATAGACATCACTCTCCTCATCCACTTCTTTCAGAAATTCGGCCATTGATAAAAAGTTATTTCCCTCCCCTTTTAAAAGCTTAGGAATATTCTTTATCTTAGATGGACTCAAAATGACTTTCACGCCATCTTTCCAAAACGCGTAAGTATTTTTGTACCCATCATGTATAGCTCGCCGATTTAATTGCCAAGGTTTACCAATAACAAGTGACAAGCGTCCATTAGTACCACATCACACCATTGTGAATCACTATAATTCTTACCAATTGAAAATGATACTAAACAACACTGATTAACGGTTACCTCATTACCTTTCTTGAACCAAGCAAGTTTATAGTTTGTAGGCCGCCATTCAATTTTAAGGTTCAGCTTCTCGACCATCTCCTATGCTACCACATTCTCACAACTTCCACTGTCAATGATAACGTTGCAAATCTTCCCGTTGGTTGTACACCTCGTATGGAAAATATTATGACGCAACCAATCCAGATCTTCTTCGACTTTGGAAACATTTATGGTACATCGAATAACAAGAGCTTCTCCATGATCACTCTAAGTCACCTCATCGCCTTCATCATCA
This sequence comes from Hamamelis virginiana, assembly GCA_017140935.1. Classification (NCBI taxonomy): domain Eukaryota; kingdom Viridiplantae; phylum Streptophyta; class Magnoliopsida; order Saxifragales; family Hamamelidaceae; genus Hamamelis; species Hamamelis virginiana. The sequence continues at coordinate 13,526 of JAESVK010061390.1, forward strand.
TGGTAGTGGTCATAGACTGGTTGCTCATCTCCCACCGTTGTTTCGGGCAAGTCACCAAGTTCACATACCTCCGATTTGGGCTTTCTGATGTAATATGCCCAAGACCCGAACACTTGAAGCACTTTGACGCCCCACTACCCTTCTGTTTTTGCACAGGATTTGAAGTTTGACCGATACCACGTTGCTCAAATTTTAGTCGAGCATCATCTTGTCGACTGAAATCACCATTCCCACGGCTGAAATCAGTTGTTGTTTTGGCTGAAGTTACTCGTCTGCCTGTGCTGGACTCGGATCTAATGACGATTGAACGCCTAGAACGTTGCTTTTGTTACTTTTCGACATTAACAGCCAGTTTATAAACATCATTGTAATTCCAGTGTGGCTGTAAAACCACTATGTCATGAATCTCTCTACGTAAACTGCCCAAATACCTCGTAACAGTTTGGTGGTCTTCTTCAATCAAGGCACACCTCATAGAAAGAAGATCAGACTCCTCTGTGTACTCATCCACACTTCGACTTCCCTGCCGTAAGTTGTGCATCTTCAAATAATTATGTTGAAGGTAGTTTTCAGGAAAAAAAAATTTTCTTCAATTCCCTCTTCATCTTTTCCCAAGACACAATCTTGCTTTTACCCAACCGCTTTCTACGAACTTTCAATTGTTCCCACCAGACTGAAGCATGTTTCTTCAGTTTAATAGCAACAATCTTTACATTTTGTTCATCCGACACTTCCTTATAATCAAACACTCGTTCAATTGAGTTGAGCCAATCAATAAACTCATCAGGCTGAATCTTTCCCTCAAACTCCAGAATATCAACCTTCAAATCAACATCGCGAGAAGATTGATTTTGCATAGGCCGAAATAAGATATCCCTTTCACCCAGCTCTCCCCGCGGAGCGCGATGATAAAAGGGGTTAACGTCCCCCTTCGACACGAAACTTTCGTTGTCAGGATTCGGATTTTCGAAATGTGCTAGACGCTCCAAAAGGTGTTGAACTCGTCTCCTTAGTTCTTCTACGTCATTGGGTTGTTTATCACGTTGAGGAGCCTCCATACGAGCACCACCTCTACCACGCCTACTGTTCAACATGAGAATCTCCTTTTCATGAAAACACCACGGATCAAACGAGTGCTCTGATACCAAATGATGCGGGCGGGAATCCACCCGTCGCTATCTCACCACGCAGCGGATAATACTATTAGATTAAGCAAGCGATACGACTCTAACTAGGCATCGAGTGGGTTGTCAAACCACGAGCACAAAGTTGAGAAGAAGATAAAAGAAGCAAAAGAATGCTACTATTAATAATATGTTTATTAATCAAATAAGAAGTAAGTGGCTCATCACCAATTACATCATTATATAGAAAACTCCTATAAACCCCAGTTGACTCCTACCAAAATAAGGATTATAATAAAAAGAAAATAACAAGATAACAATAATATCTACTAACAATATGATAATTCTAATGATAAAAGGAAACTAATAATAATAGGAAATTAATAAAAGTAGGAAACTAATGAAGATAATCCTTTAGGTATCCTGACTTCTTTAGATCTATTCGTGGTCTATCTTGTGGACCTTGATCCAACGGCTGTATTGGAATGCTCCCTGTATCAGTTTCTCTCACTACTAACAATTAATTCCTAAATCTACTGATCGATATATATCATCTAGCAAAAAATTAAAAAAAATTAAAAAAAAAATGATCAAGAGTGAGAATGTACGTTCTCATGATGGATGTATCCTTAGTGTTATCTAGAGAAGAAAGTCTTGTATTCCCGCATCTTTGTATTATGGATATTACTCGAAATTATTCTCTTTTTACTGAAAAATGATCTACGTAAATCTTCTTTTCTTCCTTTCTTAGTTGGGTGGTTTAATTTATAACACTTGAAATGAAGCTATTTCAAGTGAGGAAATGTACTATAATTAAATCCTTATTAGCTGCTCTTCCTATCTATGTTATATGTTTACTTTCAAATGACCAGTTTAATTAATTATGCAAGGAACTAAAATGGTTTAATTAATTTGTTATTTTTTAAGGGATCTAGAGAAGGGTAGTCAGAAAATTCATTAGACAAATTGAAATCATCTATGCGCTGCTTACCTGAAAAAACAACTAAGGAATTAAGACTTTTGGGATTTTAATAAATTTAACCAAACTCTAACAAATTGCTAAGAAATGTTAATGAATTATTCAACAATCTCAATTTCTTGTAGTTTAACCGATGAGAGTTAGCCTCGCGGCAAAATGATGAGATGTAGACCCATACATCTCGGGTTCGAAACTAGCAAAACTCTCTTGGCTAGCCACCATCTAGAGTAGTAGTCTTAGCGTTATACGATCCCATTGAGCGATGGTCTCGTGTGTGGAGCTGGAATTAATCAGGCTCTGACAACTCGGACACATCGTTGTTTGGCAACAAAAAAAAAAAAAATCTTGTAGCTTGAGCATTCCTAGCTAAATAATATTGCAAGCATAATGAATTTCTTGAAGGTAACATTGCAACAGCCATTTCATGTGCTTTACATTGTTCCTTACTCTTTGCTTTCCAAAGTTT
>JAESVK010061394.1:0-18299 GCA_017140935.1 Hamamelis virginiana
CTGCGCATCCATGGCTTGTGTTTTCACAGAACCTTTCAGTAAGTAACAAGAAGGGTTCACATAGTTCTACTATTCACCCAAACCTAGGGCACGTCATGACACATTTCTAGACGTCACTCATGACTACTGAAGGCCTAATAAAAAGTGTTATCATTGAGGGCAAAATTACAATTTTTTCAATTGAATTAAAAATATAAATTTTCTATTTTAGGGAACATGAGATGTCCCGAGCCACTACTAGGTTGGGGTGAACCCAATGGGTTACACACAAACAAATAGTATAAGTGAGTCTCCTGAATTAAAGAGAGAAGACAATTTCCTAATTATAATTTAACTAATAGCCTCACTATTAATTGTTAATAAATAAGGAATTAAAGTATATTTGGAAATAAGTATTAAATAGAAACCCTAGTGGTTCTCTATAAATACTACATGATGGGACATGCTAGCACTAAGCCTCCCACTCATCATTTAGAGAAGAGACAAAATAAAAGAGTGAAAACACCCTAGGGCCATGAGCCACCAAGGGGATTCTCCGTCTCCCAATTTCGTGCTCTCCTCTTCCCTCTCCTAGCTTGTTGAGAACAAGGTTCAAGAGGTCTTGTGTTCGGGTGGATACCATCGGAGGCTTCATACATTTTGAAGCTCGCGACGAAAGCTACAACAAGGAATTCAAGTAAGTATATTTAAAAACGTTTAAATATTATATGCTTGTATGTATAAACTCATGACCCCATGCTTGAAAAGATTCTTGATAGTTTATGATGATTGGATTCAACTTATGAAAATTTTTATCGTATGACTTCCGCTGCGAATCCATGTTCATTAGCATCCTTTCTGTGGTATCAGAGCCAAATCAAGCATGGTCATGAGGTTTGATGATGGCAATCAATGGTGTAATTAAATAAAATCAAAAATCAAGGTTTTAGAAGCCTATATGCAATTCGGCCATGTGAGGGTTCTTCATGAACCTCATGTGTTTTTCTTATTGTTTTGAGTTTAAATGGCAACTAGGGTTTATTAGAAACCCTAGCAAGGTCGCGGTTTCATGGGGGCTGCCTCTATAGGGTACGGCCATATGGGGTTACACCCCTTTAATGTTAGTTTGAGTTTATGTTAAAACCCAAGAACAAAAGTTTAAAGGTTTTCTCTCATTCCCTCTCTCTAAATTTCGGACACCATAGGGGTTTATCCCCATGTGTTTTGATGATTGGGCTTCTATCCCCTTGATGCATTAAAGTTTTGATGATGATCAAAATACCCAACAAAGGTACGACCACTCTCACTCCTCTCTCTCCCCAATTCGGCACTTAGGGTTTGTAAAACCCTATTTGGTTCTTTGTTGAATTGATTCATGATTTAAGTTTATGAAACCATATCATGATCATCCATGGTTGAATCTTGAGTTTTTGGAATCCCTAAGATTGAATGGATGAAGTTATTAATTTGTGAAATAATAACAAAAGCTTGAATTTTTGGGAAAATAGCTTTAATGGTGATTTGAGGTTTTGAGAAAACCCCAATGGGGAATCTGGCCATGGGGTATTTCACCCCTCATGGAGTTGGCTACTACGGTTTAGCAACCCTAGAATATGTTTGCATATATCTTGATTAATTTTAAATAAGTTTAAAGTTTGATTCTTGATAATTGCAAATAGCATGATTTAAAGTTGTTTAAATTTGTGCATTAATGGAGTTTTTGTTAAATGTTTAACAATGATGATTAGGGTTCTTCAAAAACCCTAATTGGATGATGCATGGTGGCTGGTTTTTGGTTTTTGAAACCCTAAATCAAAATAGGAAACTTCTTAAATTGAAATTAGAATCCCTAATTGTCAAATCTTGAAATCCCCAATTTCCAATTTTGAAATTGTTTGATTTAGGAAAGTCTCTTGTTTAATTTGATTCTTTCTCATTTTCAATAATTTTGATTTATGAAATAAGGCAACATGTTTAGTGTTTGAGGAAATCCTAAATGATGGATTAGGTCAGGTTGGCTAACCCTAACCCTAACCCTAACCCTAACCCTAAACCCTAGTGCGCTCTCTCTCTCCCACTACCTCACGGCCATGGGGTTGTGAACCCTAATGACCATTGTTTTTATTTTGTTTTTCATATCTTATGTTCTTCATGTGTTTTATAAATTGTTTATTAAGTTATCAAAAATGATTTCATTGTTTTGGAAATTAAAAATGAAGAACAAGTTAGTTTTGATGAAAAAGTGTTTTATAAAAACAATTTTAGTGTTCTTGAGAGATTGAGTAATTCATGAGATGAATTAATGTTTTAATTGTTTAAAGATATATTAGCATGTTAAAAGTGTTTTTGGCATGATTATATATTGCTTGAATTAATTTTGAAATCGTTTTAAAGTTAAAACAAGGTTGCTGTTTTTCTGGGCAGCAACCATGTTGCTTTTGTAAAATCTATGAAAAATATTTTCTGGGATTTTCAAAGTATGCCACCTATTGAATTCATTAATATAAGGTCATAACAAAGTCTAGGAAGAGTTCCCATGATTTGTTATGACATAGGTTAGCCACACTAAGATTTTTATGATTAAGAGTCAAAGCTGGAAATTCTGACTCTCTATCACAAAATGCCTTAAAGTGATACCAAATGATGAAATCAAGTGATGAGACCCCTACCATTGGAAAGAGGACTAAAAACCCTAGTGGATCGAAGTGTTTCAATGACTTAGTTCATTATAGGTTATGCCCAATAAATGCATTTGTGAAGAAATTCCAGAATCTGCCAAGGTTTGGAGTTCATGTTACAAAGTGCTTTAAAATGATACCAAACGTTGGAATCACCAAACGAGACCTATGCCATTTGAAAGAGGACTGAAAATCCTTGTGAAATAGAGTATTCTCACATTTTAAAAGTTAGTTTTAATATAGGAAAGTTTAATCCCAAAACAGTTGCTGAATTCTAAGTTTTTGTTGAAAAACTGGGTTTGTGTCTTTCCTAGAATTTGTGTTTTGAGTTATTATTTAAATTCCACCTTTGTAGGTTAATAGTGATTAATCTACTATGCATATTAAAGTGATAAATGCATGATAGGAATTATATAAATAATTTCTCGAATGAAATTCTATATATTTGAAACCCTAATAGTGTTAATTAGAAAACTTCACTTGTTTAAGGAAATTCACTAGTATAGTCATATGAGATATGATAGGATTTTTTTAAAATGAGATTTAAAAGAACTTGATTATTGTTATGAGATAATAATAATAGCTTTATTATTGTTATGGGATAATAATAATATGATTTTAATTAATTATATGCCATTTGCCATCATTACCTTACTTTATGTAGCTTTATTTTATACAATGTGATTGTATAACTGTGAATGGATAATTATGGACTTAAGACCAATTAAAATGAGATGTGATTGGCCGCATTGGATGTGAATGGTTTATTTGTTGGGATTGTATTTAAAGTAGTTTAAATATGGTGATGTAAATATTTGGGGCTTGCATGCCTCTTTCTCTCTCTTTACATATGTACTTCATTTTCTCCTTAATCCCCTTCTTGTTTTATATTAAATAGTAATGTACGATTTGAGAAAGCGAGTGGTGGACCCAAGGAACATGGTGGAGTCATGTACAAGAGGAAAGCAAGGATTTGAGAATGACTTGGCAAGGACATCAAGATTTTGAAGAATATTTTGTTTGTCGTTATGTAATAGTTATATAGGATTTATTACGATCACCTAACCCACACTTAAGACCTAGGGTTCATCTGTATGGCTCAAAGAATGAACCCACCCTTAAAAGTCCATAATCTATCCAAGGCCCATTAATATATGAGATGTATACCAGATAGGGCCTTGACCTAACTTATTATATGTTCAAGATGAATCCACTCTAGCCTCTACGAGGATAGTGGGAGGATAATTGAGAACTAATAATAAAAGTAGGTATAAACCTTTATTATATATGTTTGATATATATGTGATGCATGTGATGTATGTTTATTTAAAAATGAGACCATTTTAGAAAACCCCTTTATTTCAAAATTGAGTTGTAAGGAAGAGGCCTTAGGCTTTATCCTAGCCTCCCATTACATGATAGGTGGATTATTATGGTGGATATGTTCGGCTGCAGATATGCGGGAACATGTTCATCCTGAGGGTTTATAATGTCTTGTTTTAATATTGGATAACATAAGGTGCGATAATGGTGTATCTCAAGAACCTATTATGTGAGGGGTACAACATTCAATTGACTATACTTATGTGAATGGTGGGTATGACTTAACTAATAATATACTACCCAAGAAACTATTATGTGAGGGAATTATATTATAGAGGCTAAAGAATTATTGGAATTTGCTTTAAGAAGCATTAGGATAAGAGTTATCCACTCATTAAGGGTTAGTATCCAAGAACCTATTATGTGAGGATTACTAATTCTTAATGGGACCCCAATCCCTACTATGGAAATTCAAATGATGAAATTCCCGAGTCTCATCCAATGGAGTATGAGATTTGAATCAAATAGTGGGAGGTACCATGAAACTTAAAAACCAAAAAGTTTTTGTGGTTTAATAATATGAAATTTACTTGTGTTATTTTCTGTTGTAGATGGCATCTTTAAACCCTCTATCTGGAATTCTTGATGACGATAGTTTGACTGGTCCAAATTCCCAAGAATGGTTAAGGAATTTTAATATTATCTTAGCTGCCACAGATAAAATAAAAAATTTCATTAATACCCCATGCCCCAATACTTTGTCTAAAAGGGCTACTAAGGAGAACATAAAAGATGATGTGAACATTAACAGTGCACAACCGATCCTATTGTATCTTTAGGATTTATAAAGCTCACAAAATGGAATTATAAAGTACAATACTATAAGTGAACTTTACTCTTGTAAGATGGTCAAAGGATCATATGTTAATGAGCATTGCCTCAAGATGATCCGGATTATCGACTCCTTAAACAATTTAGGTGTTATAATAACATCTGAAATGGGGACTGACATACTACTTAATTCCCTACCTGCTAGTTACAAACCGTTCATCATAAATTTTCACATGGCAGATGTGAATTGAAACTTGTCTTTGACATACTTGATGAACACATTAGTAACTGCTGATGATACCTTAAAAGGGGAATCCAAATGGAACCTATTGGCTATTGATGGAGTTTCAACTTCCAAGCCTAAGGGCAAAGGAAAGAAGAAAAAATCCAATGATAAGCCAAAAGGAGGCATAAAGAAGAAATATAAAGGAAAAGGTTTCCACTGTGGCAAGATTCGTTTCTGGAAAAGAAACTACAAGGAGTACCCAGCTTCATTGAAGAATGGTTCTTCTAATGGTACGTCCTAATTTATTCATTTGCTAATTATGAATTAGTATTTTGCTTATGGTTTGTGATACCCAACTGTGATTTTTCTTATACAATGAGATTGTATTTAGGAGACAAAAGAAAGCAAAAGGTCGAGTAGATATTCGGCTTACTGTGTTTGGAAAGGATCAAGAGTTGCTGCCTTCGACACTATAGCTTGATTCTTGACTATTTTATTTAGTTGTTAAGAACATTTATTATTATTGCCATTTGTAATAAATACTTCATTTTGAAGTTTTATTTAGTTTTAAGTACTTTGTTTATTTAAAACAATTTATCTATAATATTCAATATTTGGATTAGATCTGGCAATTAATATAAAGTTCTTTATTTCTTTATAAATAAAATGAATAAATATGATATGATAGTTCAACTATAAAGGTTCATTCTAATAAATGAATTTTGATTCATTAATTTATATGAACCAAATCACCTTATTTAATAAGGAGATCAAAAGAGATAATACATGAGATGTATGAACCTTATTAATTTGAATTATCAATATCATTTAAGGATCTTAAATATGTCAAACAATATAAAGATTATTTGGGATATAAGATATTTCAAATAAAATTTAAAAATATGTTTTCTTAACTAAAGAGTTATTAGAAAACAATGTTCTCACAATGGTTGAGAACCATTCCTTAGTGAAACATCGAAATGGACTTTATGTTATTAAAAGAGTTTAACACATAAAATACTTTTGTTTCAAAAGGATTAGTGTAAGCAATAAAGTCGTCAAATTTATTCTTAAAGTTTCTTTATAAAGTACATACTTTAAAATACAAGTATAGTAAAATGAATTCTATAAAGCGTTATAAGAATTCAAATACCTTATAATTAGATTTTATGGGAATAACATATGAGCATAATATTTGAGAAATATAAGACTCATATGATACTAAACTATGTATTCAAATCAATATCATAAATGCTACAAGTGGTTGTAAGCATATATTGATTATTGATTTAGAATGAGATTCTAAATAGAAATAAGTACATTCTTAAAAGAGTTTAAGGATGAAATACTTAAATATAAAGAAATATTGTAAGGTGCGCCATTTACAAATTGCCCAATAGAATGTCTAGTATATACATTGTTTTTTTTCGAGAACATAGGTCTCATTTACTAGTACATCAGAGTTGGCAGCGAATTTTATTTTAATTACTATTATTGAAAATAATGATTTGCAAAACTTGTTTGCGTAGAATCTTCTTTGCGATAACACCTCATGAGTGTTAGAAGCCTTGTCTTACGAAGACTAGTATACGATACTATGAAGATTGGCTTTAGTGTAAGTGGGAGATTGTTAGAGATATGCCCTAAAACCAATCCTAAAGAGCATATCTATTTCATATCATATTAATAAGAAGGTATAAATGAAAGAATACAATCGAGGAACGCAGCGGAAGGTAGGATTTTTTAAAATTTCCCATTGTATTCATCCATGAATCAACTTAATCGATAAAACGAATCAACTTTAATGTAAAAGACAATAAAGTAAAGCTTACTTGATATGCTCCTTTGCGATGCTATCTCACTTTGATGATCGTCCTCGCCAATCTTCAAGCCTCAAAAATATGACGGCCTCCAATGTTGATCCACACGAACATAAGAGTTATAAAACCTTCTTGATTTTCAACACTTGAAAAACAAGCATGGAGAGGGAGAGAGAGAGAGTGGCGGCACCTAGGGAGAGAGAGCTCTTGATAAGTTCAAGCTCTTTGACAATTAAGGTTCCCTCTCTTTAAATAGACCTCTCCTCTTCTTAGGGTGTTTGGTTACTAGTGCTAGCATGACCATTAACCCTATTATGGTTACTTACACTCTTGAATTAGATATCCTTTTGACTCTTAATTAATTAACCACTAATTAATTAAAGCCAAACATATATTAATAAGAGTGCATCCCTCTTACAAGTTTAACAACCTCACTTATGTCCTTATGTGTGTGACCCATTGGGTTCATCCCAACCTAGTAGTGGCAGGGGACATCTCAATGTCGCCCAAAATAGAAACTTTCTATTTTCTAGGTTCGATTGGAACAATTCCAATTTTGCCCTCAATGATAACTCTTATCATTAGGCCTTCACTAGTCATGAGTGACATCTAGCAATATGTCATGACGTACCCTAGGTGTGGGTGAATATACGAACGTGTAAATGAACCCTTCGTGCTATAAATAATCCCTCACCAAACAATGTCTTGATTAAGTTAGTTGGGTATGGATTCATGTCAAACCCTAACTTAATCATGTGTTACAAATTCACTAGAGTATAATCTCAATTAGGTATACCCTTGAAACACTTTTCTTGGTAACCTTCTGCTTTGGCCAAAGACTTCATTGAGATAGTAACTGTGAACTAACTAAGACATTCGCCCTTTCTTATTAAGGGTGGTGATCCTCTATTGCACACTCACCTATCTTCATACATAACTCACTAGAGCTAATGAGCACCGATTACATCCTTATGATTAAGGGTGTACGAGATACTATCAAACTCTAGCAATTCATGTATAAGATAACAAGTGGTGTCTCAAGTCTAAGGATTACAATTGTGACTATACACATGAGCAGCTTTTGACATACAAATAGAATTCCATAAGCTGTACTCATATTGGTCACGTTCGGTGTACTTGTTCTCTAACAAGCACCCACAGGTTTACTATAGTGTCTCTACACAGATGGTTCGAGACTCACCATCCTCCCATGGAGCTAGTAAAACCTGAGCTAATCTTAACGGTTTATAATCGTCCAAATATATAAACCTATGATCAGGAACTAGTTTAGGATAGATGTACTTAAAAGTTATAAGTCTCTTTATCTCAACACTTGAGATATAACTCTCTATCATACTATCCAAGGACTTTATCATGAACAGTAATTAAACACAAGTTTACATGATAAAAATAGCCATATCATAAATGAATAAAGTTCCATACAAGATAATATAATGAAATATAAAACCCTAAACACAACTTAACAATTGGTATTAGGGCACATATCTAACAATAAATTGTCTTGTATATTTAATTATGTATATGATAAAGTCCATGAATAAATGATAAGAGAAATATACATCTCAAGTTGTTGAGATAGAGAGACTGATATTTCTCATAAACATTTATTCTAAACAGTTCCTGCTCATAGGTTTATTAAAGAAGACCTTTTATAAACCACTAAGAGTAGCACAAGATTTAAACTAACTCCAATGGGAGGATAGGTAGTCTTTCTTATCAGTGTAGTGACACTTTAGTTAATTTGTGAGTGTATATATATATATATATATATATTTGGATAATAAAGAATTTATTGATCCAAAGGGGCAACAAAGCCTAAAACAAATTACAACCTAAGACCACAAAAACCTAAGGAAAAACCGGCAGCACCTCCCCACAACAGGGAGCTAAAATAGCAGCCAAACCTAATAGAACAAGAGGAAACAGAAGGAAAGCAAAAATCGCCCCAAAACTGGGGACAAAGGCAGAAATAATAGAACAGCCCTTAAACAGGCGACAAAAGCAAACATAAACAAATTACATATTGAGGATATCGGCAGAGATTCCCCAATTATCACACAACTCACGATTCCTAGGATTATCTTCCACATTTTTAAAGCCCAAAATCCTACACTTAACATCAAATATTATACGATGAATAATAGAGTTAGGGGGAGAATAATAATTTTCATGAACTCTGTGGTTTCTTTCTCTCCAGATATGGTAAATAGTTGCAGCCCATCCAAGCTTCTTGATTAAAGTTGGAAATTTCTTCCCTTTCAGAGATGTAGTAGCCCAAATCAACTCATTATCCCAAACTCTAAGGGTACGCCTTATGTTGCACATGGAGAGAATTTTTCCCTAGATCTTGGAAGTAAATTGGCATTGGAAGAACAAATGGTCTTTAGTCTCCATATTTTTTCTACATAAAACACTGGTGGCATGCCAACAATTCCCCATTGTAAAAGCTTTTCCTTGGTTCTAAGTCTGTTCTTGATTGCAAGCCAAAGAATGAAACTATGTCTTTTAATTGCTTCAGAGAACCAAACACATTTGTGCCAATCCACACTGGGGGGATGGCCTCTAATCTTATCCCAAGCTGAAGCTATAGAAAAAATGCCACTATTCGACTCTTTCCAAATCACCTTATCTTCTAAAGCCAAATTAGGAGCAGGCATCCCCAACTGAATCTGTCTGAGCTCAAAAAGATCCGAAGAGTTTGTAACAGGCCAGTTCTAATTCCCCTCTATAGTGACAACATCCACCTTAGCTTGACTAGAAATGCATCATAAATAATCCGGTCACCGAAACACTGAGAAATAGGACCACAAGGCAGCCAATTATCATGCCAAAGAAAAGTGCTTTTACCATTACCAATTTTGTGAGTAATCAGAGGTCTTGCAAAATCTCTAAAGCTAAGAATCTTTCTCCAGCTCCAAGAGCATTCGGAAGGGATTTTAATACTCCAAAAACTTTTACCACGAAGCAGAAACTGTTCAACCTAAGCCACCCAAATGGATCCCGAACAGAATGTGGGTGCATATTAGATGTACACTGAACATGATATACTAAAATATTCCTATGGAGATCAAGTCAAAAGGAATATTCTTTTGTTACATCCATTTAATTGGTAATCCTTAGACCTAAGATACCATAGATATCTTATACATAGGTTAATAAGTTATGTATGAAGATAGATGAGTGTGCAATAAGGAATTATCACTCTCACTAGATGGGAGAGAATGTCAGGATCAGTTCACAAAGATAATTCTCAAAGGGAATCTCTGGCCAGAGTGATAGGTAAACAGTGAAAAGAGTTTCACTGCATTTACTTCATTGGGATTATATTTTGTGGAACTTATATCAATTTGTTAAGATAGGGTTTGATAGATCACCATACCTATTATCTTAATAGTGACATTAGGGGATGAAGGATTAAGTAACAAGAAGGGTTCACATAATTCTACTATTCACCCAAACTTAGGGCACGTCATGACACATTGCTAGACGTCACTCATGACTAGTGAAGGCCTAATGATAAGTGTTAGCGCTAAAGTCAATTGCATTGACCATATTTTGATGATCAACAAACATTACTTTAGTTACTAACAAATGGTTAAGTGTTTTTGTCTCCATAGAATCAAAGTCATATCTTGTTGGAGCTCATCAACACATTCAAAGCCTCCCAATTATGCAAATATGGAGAGTCATTAAATCATGAAGATTGTGGAGGACATCTTGAAGTCATTTCTTGAAGCCCTTTGAAACCAAGATGTTTAGGAACCTTTTTGTAAGGCAACTCAATTGATTAATCTTGCATAGTTCAAGCCAAAAAGTTTTCTCTTGTTGCATTAGCATTCATTTTCCCTAGAAAACTTGCAAACATGCCTTTGGAAACTCTAGGTAACTATTTTGGATGTGTTAAGTTAAAATAGACTTAAATATTTCAAGTTTTTAGCTCAAGTATGCTTAGTCAACTAAGCAACCTAGTCTAGTCGACTAAACATGGTCCAGAAGCTAATACTTTAGAAATTCTAAGTCTAGTCAACTAAACATAGTGATTAGTCGACTAATGTGTCGATTAGTCGACTAAACATCCTTGCCTAGTCGACTAACCAAACTGCCTAGTCGACTAAACATCCTTGCCTAGTCGACTAACCGTGCCCGAGATTTTTTGTAAACAAAATTTGACTAGTCTAGTCGACTAACCAAACTGCCTGCTCAATATTTGATTGTTTTCTTGAGTAAAAGATCATGGCAAACTTGAGGCAATCGAGCTTTCTACAAGGCCATTCCGTTGACCGACCTCCTTTTTTCAAAGGTGAAAATTATAAGAGTTGGAAAAATAGAATGCAAATATGGATTGAATCTTATGACATAGGTGTTTGGAGAGTTATCATTAAGGGAAACAAAGTCATCTACAAGACTGGAGAAAATGGAACTCAAGTACCCAAAGACTTAGATGAATTGACTGAAATTGAGATAAGACAAATTCAAGTCAACTCAAAGGCAAAGAATGTGCTCTATTGTGCCGTGAGCGATGCCGAATACAACCGAATTTTTGGATGTGATACCGCTCAAGAAATGTGGAAGAAACTTGAGGTAACGTATGAAGGCACAAAACAGGTAAAACGTTATAAACTTATTATGGTTATAAGAGATTATGAATAATTTAAAATGGTAGAAAATGAAATTGTTAGTTCTATGTTTACTCATTTTACTCATATTATTAATGAAATGAAAGCTCTTGGTAGAACAATCACTAATTAAGATATCATTTCTAAAATTCTTGTAGTTCTTCCTAAGTCATGGGAATCAAAAGTTACGGCTATTCAAGAATCCAAAGATTTGGATACACTTGATATAGACGATCTTTTTGGCTCTCTATTGACTCATGAGACTACTTTGAAGAGATAATAGGATGATAAGCCAAAGAAGAATCTTGCTCTCAAATCTACCTCTCAATATGATAGTGATGATGAATTCAATGAAAAAGATGATCAAGACATGGCATTCATCATAAGAAAGTTTCAAAAATTCTTGAGAAGAAGAAGAGCACTTGGAAAGCCCAATTAAGAAGGAAGTTCAAGCTTTAATGACAATTGCTATCATTGCAAGAAGTCGGGACATAGAATTGCTCAATGCCCTGTCAAGAAAGAAGAAGAAAGAAAGAATAATTGAAGAAATGATAAAAGAGGAAAAGCCATGAATGCCACTTGGGATGAAGTCATTGATGCAATCGAAAGCGACGAGGACAATCACAAAGAAATGGAAAATTTTTGTCTCATGGCAAATGAAGTTGATGAGGTACGCTTATAAAAAAAAAAGTTGATGAGGTACCCTCTAACTCAAACTCAAATATTCATGATGATGATGATTTAACTCTTGATGAACTTTATGATATGTGTGAGGATTTATGTAATAAAAATTCATCTTTGAACAAAGCTCACAATATCTTGATGAAAGACCTTACTACAATCACTACTAAAAAAGTAGCCTTGCACGATGAAAATTTGAGAATTGTCAAAGAGATTGAAGAATTGAAATGTGAAAATTTGACACTTGTTAAAGAAAATAGTGAATTGAAATGTAATGTTGAAAATTTTAGAAACGTGCCATCTTCTTCAAGTTACTCAAATGATTATGAAACTTTGTTAGATGAAAATAAAGCTTTACTACTTAAAGTTATGAGACTTAGAAATATTCCCTCCACTTCAAACTCCTCAAATGATTTTGAATCTTTGAAAAATGAAAATGAGATCTTGAAAAAGAAAATTGAGGACTTGAATAAAATTATTTTCAAACTCACTAATGGAGAGGAAAATTTCAATAGATTACTTGGTGTTCAAAAAGTTGGATTCAACAAAGAAGGATTAGGATTTGAATCAAATTCTAATACTAAAAAGTCTTCATCATATCTTGACTTATTTGTTAAAGCTTCAATTCAAAAGAATTCAAATGATTCTCAATCTCACAATTTATCAAATAAACATGCAAATGCTACTTGTTTATATTGTGAAAGGAAAGGTCATGTTAGATACTCATGTCCATTTAGAGGCAAAAGAGGCATTGGGAAAATGGTTATGTGAATTCCAAAATGAACTACAATATCTAACAATGTAGGACCCAAGAAGGAATGGGTACCAAATGAAATTACTTGATTTTGTCTTGTAAGTATGCATGAATTCTAGTCAAGACAAAGAGAAGTGGTACTTGGATAGTGGATGCTTAAGGCACATGACCAGTGACAAAGACAAGTTCATCTCTCTCAACTACATTGATGGTGGCTATGTCACTTTTGGAGATGATGCCAAGGGTAAAATCATAGGTAAAGGTAAATTTGGAAATTCCTTTATCACCGTTGATAATGTTTTGCTAGTTAGTGGTTTAAAACATAACTTGCTTAGCATTAGTCAATTATGTGATAATGGATATTGTGTTAATTTTACCTCATCTTCTTGTAATGTAATTGATGAAAACCAAAACCATATTTTTGTTGCAAAACGTTTTAAAAATGTATACACAATTGATTTTGATGAATTAGCACTTCAAGATGTAACATGTTTTGCCGCTTTGCAAGAATCTAGTTGGTTATGGCATAGAAGACTTGAACATGCTAGCATGGATTTATTACATAACCTTTCTAAAAATGATTTGGTTACTGGTTTGCCCAAATTTTTTTTATAAAAAACAAAGTTTGTGATGCTTGCCAACTAGGAAAACAAACTAGAACAAGTTTCAAAACCAAAGGTTTCATCTCTACATCTAAACCTTTGGAAATGCTACATCTTGATTTGTTTGGACCAAATGATGTAGAAAGTCTTGGTGGCAAACTCTATGCTTTTGTGATAATAGATGATTTTTCAAGATACACATGGGTACTATTTCTTGCTCATAAAAGTAAAGCTAGTGGCTTATTTATAAAACTTTGTAAAAAGCTTGAAAATATTTAAGGCCACTCAATTACTCATGTGAGAAGTGATAGATGTAGAGAATTTAAGAACCAAGACATCGAAAATTTTTGTGATGGAAAAGGTTACTCACATAACTTTTCGGCTCCCAAAACTTCTCAACAAAATGGGGTAGTTGAAAGGAAGAATCGTTCATTGAAAGAAATGGCTAGAATAATGTTAAATGAACACAATCTTCTAAAATCATTTTGGGCGGAAGCGGTTAACACTGCATGTTATGTGGGAAATAGAGTGGTTATTAGGCCTCATTTGTCCAAAGAATGTGTTGCAAACCAAAGAATGTAAAAAAAAATGTAAAATCATGAGGGTTTTGATTGCTGAGTGATTTGTTTATGATAAATGATGATAACTTGAAAAAGAAACTAATTAAGTTAAGTAAGATGAATTCTATGGGTTCATTCCTTCAAAACCTTTGATTCATGTATTTCTCATAAAGATTCTAATCTAGGATCCATTGAAGAATGGTCTTCGATGGGGGATTTAACTTTAAAAGCATTTGGAAAGGAATTCTCATCTCGGTTCCATTGAAGAATGGTCTTTGATGGAAGATTTAGCAATAAAAGCTCAATTGAGTAACCCAAAATGATGAAATAAAACCTAACACTCTCTTTGACATTTTAGCAAACATGTGGCATGCATATGTGCTCAATAACCAAAATATCACAATTTACTGGTCATACAATGGTCATGAATATGACACCACAAGGGTTCACAAGATAAAAGATGATTAAATATTATTCCACAAACATTAAAGGTTCATGAAATGAGAAAATACCATTTACCTAGGGTTTGGAGAGGAAATCCACCATAGAACTCACTTTCTTGGTGTTTAGCTAGCCATCCAAAGGAGTAAACGCATATAAAGAAGAGTAAATACAAGAGACATTGAAATAAATGCTATTCTATTGATTGAAAAATAAAGAACAAAGTATAACAAGCTACAAACTAAATTACATTACATAAAACTCTAGAAACTTGAAGTAAAACTAATCTACTCCTAAAACTAAGAGAGAAAACTAAGCTAAACTAAGAGAAATGTATCTAAAAACTAACTAGAGAGAGAGTTCAGCTAGGGTTACATAAGGTCCTTTAAATAGGCTACCAAAATACAAGACAAAACTGCCCTTGAATAAACCAAGTAATTACAAGAGAGACAGTAGAATATGGGTAAACAGTCTACTGTTTGGAGCAAACAGTCGACTGTCTCAGCAATTAATTCCAAGATTCAGCTACTGTCTGAGACAGGCAACAAGGCAGTCGATCAAACAGTCGATTGTCTTCGAAAATAGTCGACTGTTTGGCTCTTTGGTGCTCCTTCAATGAATGCTCGAGCCAACTTCTTTCATGCAAAAGCATCCATTTATTTGCATTTTACCTACTAGGCACAAAAACACAAGAAAACATAAAAAACATTTAATTATGAATATAAATGGCTCAAGTTTACGCAAAATGATGGGAATAATGCAATAAAAATATGCAATTATATGGTGCAATCACCTCCAACTTGAACCTTGCTAGTCCCTAGCAAGAATTAGCATAAAAACAAGAACTAAATAAAATAAACAAACCTAACTAATCCACTTTCGTAGGAAATCGCAATTGCATTTAGCGTATGCAACAAGAGTTTAAACCCCTAGGTTCCCCCTAGTGGACAAGTTGTAGTCTCGTGAGGGTTTGCAGAACTGACATCCACAAACATGAAGAGTACATTCTCCTTATTCACAAAAGTCAAGAACAAATTTCAACAAAATGGGCATCCAAAGAAATCTATCTTCCCATAAGCTATGCAACGGTTTGAACTAGCTTTGCATAGATAAACCCTTGTGTTCGTAAAGAGAATCATTCAAATACATTCTAAACCATTGAATGCACCAAGCTTAGGGAAAAGATATGGAAACAAAATGAAGCACAATGAAAAGATGGATTACAACACTAAAACGAGAAGTTATATGTACATGAGATACATAAAAATAAGTGAAGATACGGAAAATGAACAACAACATGCATAAACACAAAAGATAGTAAAATTGCAACAAAAGCTAAACATAAGCAATTCATGGAATCAAATAGGTCTTTTGTTGCTCAATAATGCCTTTAGGTTCAAGGATGGATAACAACAAGAAATGTGATGGTTTTATATTGTGGTATAGGTTATCTACCCAACCATCATATACATATCAACCTAACCTATAACACAAGAACACATTACTAAACAACAAACACAATACCAAACACAACACAAAACTTCCCACAATTACAACAACCAGACTCAACCCACAATGAACAAGAACAA
The DNA here is from genome assembly GCA_017140935.1 of Hamamelis virginiana. Lineage (NCBI taxonomy): Eukaryota > Viridiplantae > Streptophyta > Magnoliopsida > Saxifragales > Hamamelidaceae > Hamamelis > Hamamelis virginiana. The sequence goes on from JAESVK010061394.1 coordinate 16,122, forward strand.
TGTGCTAACCAATTGTAGTAGAAAAACTCTCAAGTACATAGGAAATGGGAATGAAAGGCTTTTGGGCTTTTATTGTTGCAATCCTTTTTTTTTTCTTTTGCTTTTTGCTTTTTCTCTTTTTCTCTTTTTTTTCTTTTTCTTTTCATTCAATTTTTTTTTCAAGGTTGCATTATTCAACCCTTACATCACCAATCATTACAATCTTCATTTCCTTTCTAATGATAATCTGCCCAAACTTTGGATTTGACATACAAAACACTTAAACATTTATGTACACAACTACACAATCAACACAAATCATCCAAAACCTATACAACCTAACCTCTACCCTTGGGCTTCCTAAGCTGGCCAAGAAAATGAAACTTGAAGGCTCAAAATTAGGTGCTGGCCGCAACATTAGTGAAAGAATTTAGGCTTAAATACTCAATGAAGGCTTATGATCATTTTCCATGAATCACAAATGTATATGAAATGCGTAACAAAACCATTAATCATGCATATGTTAAACAAACATAGGGAATGATGGTGATGGAGCGAAAAAGAAAAGAGAAAAACACAAAAATACTTGGAAAAAGAGAACAACAAATATAAACAAGGATTACAAAGCTTAAACAAGTCATTCTTTTAGTTCAAAATGTATCTTGAATGATTCATGCATTTGCATTAATAGGAAATCACTTATATAAAAGCATATGCTCAAAAAGAGGCATAAATAAGAGATTTACAGATTTACATAAGCATACACACATTGAAACAGGTTCAAAAACATAAAGTGACTAGGGGAATGACTGAAAAAAAAATAAAAATAACAAAAACTACCTAAATGTAAACAAAACTACCCTTTATAAGTGTGAACAACAAGTGTAAACCTCTCCCCCCAACTTGAATTGTGCATTGCCCTCAATGCATGTGAAGAGAAGCATTAAAGACTTAATGAAAATGAGAAAGAATGAAAGCACCTGTATGTGTTGTGTTAATCCTCTATAACCTGTGAAAAGGTTAGTATGCTCACAATAACAAGAAAATTAAAATTAAAAAAAAATATATAAAAATAACTAAATTATGAAGCAAAAACTACTATGTACAAGCTAACAGTAAAAGATCCTATCCACCAGGATCAAAAACTGTTACAATGTGCTCCCTCTTCTCCAAACACTTCTCAATTGAGTTCCCAAGTGTGGAAAACTCATTCAAGAGGTTGGGAGCAACTTCCTCCACATTATCCTTATTTATGCCCTTTGTACATGTTTGAAACATTTCATTTTCGCCTGAGGTGGCGAATGTTAAGATGTAGGGCATTTTGATCTCTTCAAGTTCAAGGGGTTTGGATGTTAGGGACAAAAACTCATTTTCAAGAGAGGGAGGGGATAACTTCTCAAACCTAGGTGGCACCCACTCATCCTCTTCCAACATAACACTCACCTCTAAAATAGCAGAATTAAGCTTTGAACTTTGAGGCACATCACCATCACTAGGATTCACATTTGACACATTAGGAGAGTCGTTCAAAACATATTTTTTAAAATTTTCACTCCTAAGTGTGGGGATTGCCTTAACTTCCTCTACATGATCATCAATGTCATTAAAAACTTCCTCACTTTGTTGACCATGAAAAATTATTTCAGGTTGTGAAGGAAAGTTATCATCTTGTTGAAGCACAACCAATAAATTGGTCAACTCGGTAAGTTCATTTCTAATATCATCAATAGCTTGGGCATTAGCCTTTTCGTTTTCTAAGAATTGTTCCAAAATGTCGTCCAAGCTCACTTGAGGTGGTTCTTGAAGTGGTTGATCTATTTGGTAAGGTGGCGGGGCATAACTTTGGTTTGGGTTTAAGTCAAACCCTTGATATCCTTGACCATCAAAATAGGAGGATTGACCATCATACTCATAATTTGGTTGGTCAAGAGAGGAATAGTAACCCTGTGGCTCTTGAGGATTAACCTCATAACCATTGCTCCAATTAAAAGTATGGTGATCTTGCCACCCATGATTATATTGTTAGAGGTATGCCCTAAAACCAATCCTAAAGTGCATATCTATTTCATATTAGGATAAGAAGGTACTGCTTATCGTTTGTATATTTAATTATATATACGATAATGTCCATGAATAAATGATAACAGAAATATGTATCTCAAGTTTGTTGAGATATGAAGACTCATATTTCTCATATAC
>JAESVK010061395.1:3898-15600 GCA_017140935.1 Hamamelis virginiana
TATATATATATATATATATATATATATATATATATATATATATATACTAAAACAGCTAGACGGTGCAATTAACTGTTTTTTTTTTTTTTTTAAATGGTAAATCTACTCCAATAGGACCTATACGGCTATACTAAGCTCTAATATTAATAAATGGGTATCGAGTTTTAATAGTAATAATAGGGTATCAATACAGTTTCATGTGCTCAAAATCTCAATTCGAAATCGATTCCTTGAAAGTGAATATACATGCCCCTAGTTGAGACAATGTATTTAGCTCTCAATCAATAATTTGAGAGTGTGAATCTTGTTCCTATTTATATGAAGTTACATACATGATATAAGCTTTACATTTGAATTTGAATAATATACATTACAAAACTGTTATGAAATCATTAGTTTAACAGCCCCCCCGCAAGTTGAAGGTGGACGTGAGTGAACCTTTAACTTGTCTCTCAAGAATTGAAATTGGTGAGTAGGAAGACCTTTGGTGAGAATATCAGCAATTTGATCATTGGTGGAAATAAACTGAACACGAAGGTCTTTGCGAGCGAATTTGTCACGAATAAAAGTGAAAGTCAATTTCCATGTGTTTAGTGCAAGCATGAAAGATAGGATTGGTTGTCAAGTAGGTGGTCCCTAAATTATCGCACCACAAGATAGGAGCTTGAGGGAGAGAAACACCAAGTTCAAACAGGAGGGATTGAATCCATGTGAGTTCTGCAGTGGCATCAGCTAAAGCTTTGTACTCAGATTCAGTGGATGAGCGGGACACTATTCTTTATTTCTATGAGGACCATAAGATGAGATTGTTGCCAAATTTGGAAGTGGATTAGAAGGAAGTTGAAGTTGAAGTTGATTGGGAAGGGAAGAATTTGAATTTGGGACATTGAGAAGATTGTGACTTGGAAAAGTAGAAGTTGAATTTGAATTAAGAAGATATGAATGAGATTGGTGGAGTGATGTGGGAGAGTCCGGATGGATAGTTGAAATTGGATAAGGATGAGAGGGATGAGTGGGGCCGTTTTAGAGAGGGAGGGAACAATTTGAGTTTCAAGGGAGATTTGGATTGGATGAGAGGTTTGAAACCGTGAGGGAATTAGTTGGAAAGGGAATTAGGTAATGTTGGAGATAGAGATAAGGTGGAGAGAGAATTTGAATGTGAGAGAGATTATAAACTTTGAATGTGAGAGAGATTATTTCGATTTCCTACTGGAATATGATGGAAGGATTCTTGTTTTATAAATTTTTCGTTGTATGTCATCCGCTGCGAATCCTCCCTACGCATTTTCTTTCAGAAATGAGATCAATTGAGTCTTCCACTGAATGAAATTTTTGGTGGTAAGTTTGATGGAGAGAAAATGATGTGCATTGGTTAAAGGGCTGGGAGATGAAAAGATGGTGAGAGAGGATAGGGAAACCGTGAGGGAAGGAGAGGATGAGGAATCAGCCATGGCAGAAAACCGTGAGTAAGAAAGGTAGTGGTGGCTATGTGATGCAGCGGAATATTGAAGACAAGCTCACCAACAACGAACAACCTTCCAAATCCCTGTTGACGTGTCTCAAAGACAGTGCCAGGAAAATAGGCAACCAACTACTCGATCTTCACAAAGAGAGAAACTTAGGAAAAAGAGTGAAAACTCTCAAGAAAATTCTTGTTAATTCAACAACTGATTTGCCAAGACGGCTACAAGCATATTTATACTAAAACAAAGCTTAGAAACCCTAATACTGCCGAAATAGGGAAAAACTGAAATAAAAGGAAATTTGCCAAAAATGGAAATATGCGAAATAAAGATAAAATATAAAAATATATTCCCTAAGGATCGCTACGGAATCAACGGTTCGTCAAACGGGCTTCTGTAGGGAAAGTAATTGGCAGGCGAAATCTTTCCATAAATAGCAAAATCACCAAATCGAAGGCCTAAACGAAGGAATTTGCCCAAAAAGCAGCGTACGTCATGGCATTAGCCATGAGTCTTGTTCGTCTCGCCGTTTCCATTCAGACTACCAATTTTCGTGTAATTCCGTCACCGACGACTTTCGATCCTACTAGTCCGTTTTCTGATTTTATCCCAAAATCACTCCCGAGCCCCAAATCTGTTTGGGCCCCTTTGTCCTGTCCAGCTGATCCATAAAGTCTTGGGCTATAAGCCCAACCCGGTCTGCATCATCCTCCCCTGGTTGAAGAGAATTCGCCCTCGAATTCGCAATTTCATCATCCGAATTATCGTCATGATAAGGAACTAAATGCTTAACATTAAACACATCATGTGTACGAATGTGGCTGGGCAGTTTCAACCGATATGCATTGGGATTTATCTTCTCCACAATTTCCACCGGACCGATCTTTCTAGCAGCAATTTTGTGGTACTCCCCTACGGAGAAACGATCTTTAGTTAATACCGCATAAACATAATCACCTTCCGCGAACTCCACCAACCTCCTCTTCCGATCAGCATCACGCTTATACTTGGCAGTGGCATTCTTAAGATGCTGATGAGTAGTCTGATGGACCTCCTGAACATGCTTAATAAAATCTTTAGCCTTTCCATTAATGCGAGTCAAATCAGGGGTCGGATTCAAATCAAGAGGGGATCGCGGATTGTATCCATAGTTAACATAAAACGGACTAAATTGGCTGCTACGATTAACAGAACGGTTGTATGCAAGCTCAACCTGATATAGTCTCTGATCCCAATTCTTGCCGTGATCTCCTGCCAAGCATCGTAACAAATTACCCAAGGATCTATTAACTACCTCGGTCTGTCCATCAGTCTGGGGGTGGTATGCACTGCTAAAATCCAGTTTAGTGTTAACAAGTCGCCATAGACACCTCCAAAAATGACTCAGGAATTTAGAATCCTGATCTGAGACAATAGAGGATGGTAGTCCATGCAAACGGTAAACCTCTCTGAAATATAGCTGGGCCACATGAACCGCATCTGTTGTCTTCTTGCAGGCTATGAAGTGGGCCATCTTCGAGAACCTGTCCACCACCACAAAAATAGAGTCCACCCCACGCTGAGTGCGAGGTAAACCTAACACAAAGTCCATGCTCACATTCTGCCATGGTTGGGTAGGCACCGGTAGTGGTAGGTACAAACCCGCATTAGATGCAGTACCTTTAGAAATCTGGCAAACCCGACAGGGATCCACAAATCACGCAATTTCCTTCCGCATGGAAGGCCAAAAATAAGATCCCATAACTAGCTGTAGGGTCTTGTCTTTGTCCATATGGCCTTCATTGTGCAATTCAGATATAATCTTCAAGCGCAGGCTATATTCAGACACACACAACAAAAGTCCCTTAAAAAAAAACCCATCCTGAACTATATAATCATGGCGGTCACCTGCCTCAACATCAACCAGAATAGGGGCAAAATACGGATCAGTAGTAAGTAAATCACGAAAACAATCAAAGCCCGATACCTGTGTCCGCATAGTGGTTAACAACGAAACTCGTCGGCTAAGTGCATCAGCCACTTTGTTTAAAGCACCTGACTTGTGCTTGATAACAAAATTAAACTGTTACAAATACCCTGCCCACACCGCATGCCTGGATGAGAGTTTGTCCTGACTGTTAATATGTTTTAAAGCATCATGGTCCGAATACAAAATAAATTCATTGTAGGCCAGGTAAGAACTCCAATGCTTCAAAGCCTGCACAATGGCAAAGAACTGGACATCGTAGGTACTATAATTGAGCTTCGACCCATTTACTTTCTCACTAAAGAACGCCACTGGTCTTCCCTTTTGGCTCAACACTGCTCCAATGCGCACTTTTGATGCATCACAATGCAACTCAAATGGTAAGGAAAAATCTAGTAGTATAAGAACTGGGGCTGAAGTAAGTTTCTGCTTGATAATATTAAAGGCTTCTGTCGCAGCCTCTGTCCACATGAATCGTCCAGCCTTCATGCAGTCTGTCACTGGTGCCATAATGGTACTGAAGTTCGGAACAAAGCGCCTATAAAAAGACGTCAAGCCATGAAAGCTGCGGACTTCATGTATATTAGTAGGCACGGGCCACTGTCTGATCGCCTCCACCTTGGACTCATCAACCGAAATTCCATCCTTGGAAACAACATATCCAAGGAACAACACTTTGTCCGTCATAAAGGCGCATTTGTGGACAGCAACAATGAATTTCTCTCTCCGCAGAACTTCCAAAACCTGTTTTATGTGCTCAAGATGCAATATTGGATTAGCACTATAAATCAGGATATCATCAAAATAAACAACTACAAATTTTCCAATAAAAGGACGAAAAATCTGGTTCATCACACGCATAAAAGTGCTAGGGGCATTTGAGAGTCCAAACGGCATGACCAACCATTCATACAGCCCCTCACGAGTCTTGAAGGCAGTCTTCCATTCATCCCCTTCCCGAATCCGAATCTGATGATAACCACTCTTCAAGTCCAGTTTACTTAAAACAGTTGCTCCCCCTAATTGATCCAACAAATCATCTAATCGGGGAATAGGAAATCGGTACCTCACAGTGATCTTATTAATCACCCGACTGTCCACACACATTCTCCACGTACCATCCTTCTTCGGAGTGAGTAAAGCAGGTACAGCGCAGGGACTCAGACTCTCCCTGATATGGCCTTTATCTAACAATTCTTCTACTTGCCGTCTCAACTCCTCATGCTCACTAGGACTCATTCGGTAGTGTGGTCGATTGGGCAAAGCCGAACCAGGTACCAGATCGATCTGATGCTAGATGTCCCGTAACGGCGGCAGTTCTACTGGGAGCTCCTCGGGGAACATCTCTGTATACTGCTCGAGAAGATGTCGCACTGATTCAGGAACATCACTATGTTCTGTAGTACTCTCATTCCCCAACAGCACATAAACTACTCGACTGTCTTCCACCTCATCCATAAACCGATGCATGGAAAGTAAGTTTGAACCCTTTTCCACCACTGGTTTAGGATCCACCTCCCGCCGGGGAAGCAGCATAATTCTCACGTTGTTATACATAAAACTATAAACATTTTTTCGCTCATCATGTGATACACTCCAATCAAATTGCCACGGTCGCCCTAACAGTAAGTGGCATGCATCCATCCGCACTACATCACACCAGATTTTGTCTCTATACGTAGGGCCAATAGAGAAAGACACCAAACTGCGTTTTGACACAACCACATCTGTACCCTTCTTCAACCATGACAATTTATAGGGTTTAGGATGTTGTTCTGTCACAAGCCCCAATTTTCGAACAGCATCCTCAGCAATCACATTCTCACAGCTTCCTGAATCAATTACAAATTTACATACCTTTCCACTAATAGTGCATGTGGAATGAAAAATGTTATCGCGCATTCATCCCTCGCCTGCATCCACCTTTGGTGTGCAACAGGCTCTCCGAACAACAAGTAGTTGTCCTTGGTCTCCCTCAACAAGCTCCTCGGTCGGACTATCCTCCTCTGCTGTGTCAAACTGCGGATCTCCTTCGACATCATACACTGTATCGTCCCCCACAATTTCTTCGCTATCCACAAACAAGCCACGTTTACAGTCAGCCATGTGATGCCCTTGATCACCACATTTGAAACAGCGAATCCCGCCTACAGCAGGTGCTCTGGGCAGTTGCCCTCCAATTGGAGGTTTAACCGAGGGTGCTTGCGGGTTTGGGACACGGTTAGGGACCATTCGATTCTGACCAATAGGATTGCGACTACTACTGCTACCACTGCTCCATAAATTACCTGCTGGTTTGCGATTAAACTGTTTTTCCAACTGTATAGCCCGCTGATAAGCTTCAGACACTGAAATTGGATCGAATAAATTCAGGGTATCTTGAATCTACACTCGTAACCCTCCAATATACCGTGAAACCATTTGATCCTCTGTCTCTGCCAAGTCATTGCGCGAAACTAGTTGGTAAAATTCTGTCGTGTAGTCATCAACAGTCTTTGTACCCTGACGCAACTCTTGCAAGCGCCGGTACATCAATCGCGTGTAGTTATGGGGCAGAAAAGCTGCACGCAGATGTTTCTTCATTTTTTCCCATGAATTAATTTTTGACTTGCCGTGCCTTGTACGAGTCACCTTCAATTGCTGCCACCATGCAGCCGCCCTACTACGAAAATGCGTAGCCACAAGTGAAACCCTCCTATCATCGGGTACCTCCTTAAAATCCAGAACCTCTTCCATAGCGTACAACCAATCCAAGTTCTCCTCTGGCTGCACCGTTCCCAAAAATTCTGGGATATCAATTTTTAACCCACTCTCCCATCGCCGATTATCTGATTGTACTCGAGGGGTATTGTCAAAATGTCTCATTTCGCTCCTTACGGATTCAGTATAAGGATTTCCATACTCATCGTCCATATCCTCCTCAACCACAGAGGGTGGAGGGGGAGTTTGACTTCCACGACGCCGCCCTAAACGCAACTCAGCTATTTCGGCCTGCATCGCTTCCATCTGTTGCCGCATTTGGGCCACGTCATCTCGTTCATACACGTCGTCCAGAGGGACATTACGACCGCTACCACGACCGGTTCTCAAACGGGGCATGGTGCAGGAACGACCTTTAGCTTTGATACCAACTGATGCAGCGGAATATTGAAGACAAGCTCACCAACAACGAACAACTTTCCAAATCCCTGTTGACGTGTCTCAAAGACAGTGCCAGGAAAATAGGCAACCAAGTACTCGATTCGCAAAGAGAGAAACTTAGGAAAAATAGTGAAAACTCTCAAGAAAATTCTTATTAATTCAACAACTGATTTGCCAAGACGGCTACAAGCATATTTATACTAAAACAAAGCTTAGAAACCCTAATACTGCCGAAATAGGGAAAAACTGAAATAAAAGGAAATTTGCCAAAAATGGAAATATGCGAAATAAAGATAAAATATGAAAATATATTCCTTAAGGATTGCTACGGAATCAACGGTTCGTCAAACGGACTTCTGTAGGGAAAGTAATTGGCAGGCGAAATCTTTCCATAAATAGAAAAATCACCAAATCGGAGGCCTAAACGAAGGAATTTGCCCAAAAAGCAGCGTACATCACGGCATTAGCCGTGAGTCTTGTTCGTCTCGCCGTTTCCATTCAGACTTCATGCAATTCCGTCACTGACGACTTTCGATCCTACTAGTCCGTTTTTTTATTTTATCCCAAAATCGCCCCCGAGCCCCAAATCTGTTTGGGCCCCTTTGTCCTGTCCAGCTGATCCATAAAGTCTTGGGCTATAAGCCCAACCCGGTCTGCATCACTATGATACCAAGTTGAGACAATGTATTTGGCTCTCAATCAATAATTTGAGAGTGAATCTTGTTCATATTTATATGTAGTTACATACATGAGATAAGCTTTACATTTGAATTTGAATAATATACATTACAAAATTGTTATGAAATCATTGGTTTAACACCCCTAGATCAATAGGCTGGTAATGGGCAAGTGCTATTAAGTTCCATGCAGCTAGGTGAAAATTATAGTAATGAGCCACAACCTAGCTAGTTGGTGTCCCGAGAAGACCACGAATATTTCATAAGAAAGTATTACAAGTAACTTTAACAGAGTTCTAGCTTCTGGAGTCAAGCCAATGTTGTTAACTGTTAATTTGTTTCAATTAACAACCTCAGCATACATAACCAAAAAATGAATTGAAATAAGATAAAGAGGAAAATGATATATCTAAAATTCTGAAGCAATGATGTATCTTGGAAACATTTTTTTTTAAGAACCGACAGAATATTACAAGGTAAACACACAAACATGACACACACACTCCCACAATCATACCTACGTTTTGATAAGGATAATGTTAATTCAAAGATATCATAATATAGAGGGAATCTGATAATACAAAAAGATAATGAGATTGGGTTAAGATAATCTGATAGTGGTCCTTTGTATAATGTTTATCCCATCACCACAATGCCTATTTATAGGCTTATGATGTACTGCTCTAAGCATCCATTGCATCCATTAATTTGTCAATCCAATTCTATTTATCTTCATGGTATCAAAGCCATTAATCTACTTGTGATTAACCGGTTCTTCCTTTGTGCTTCATTCCACCGGTGGGCTGCACTCTTTGTCGCCTGTCTGCCGCCCACGGGCCACCACCTAGTTATATCTTCTTTTTTTTTTCTCAGCAACCGTCAATAGGACAACCTCCAGCGAATCACACAGTAAATAATTGAACCCATTTTGGCACAAGATGCCAAGTTATGAGTACATACATCAGTAAAACGCCTTCATCAGACATCAATGATCTTCATCCACCGGTCTAGTCTATCATCAAATAGCCAAAAAAGATCCAACCAAATCAAACGATCATCAAAAGTCATATGGTACAGTCCAGTCAACAAATCGACATACTACGAGATACAAGTTCAGAAAAATCAAACTACGAGTCATCAAACGGCAAGTCATATATGAAACATCAGAATGTGAGTTAGCATTCGACAAGTCATGAGAAAAATCAGACTACAAGTAATTAGCAGACAACAAGTCATGACCACTACATTTACAAACAAGTTTGGCATGCTGTCTCCATTGTCGCCACACTCCAACTTGAAGGGGAATGATAAGGATAATGCCAATTCAAAGAAATAATAATATAGAGGGAATTTGATAATGCAAAGAGATAATGAGATGGGGATAAGATAATTTGATAGGAGTCATTTGTATAATATTTATCCTATCATCATAATGCCTATCTATATAAAAGCATCCATTGAATCCATTGATTTATCAATCCAATTCTATTTCTCTTCACGTTTCACCCAAACATCATCTCCAAAAAGGCCCTGAGACCCCTGACATTAAAGACGAGAAAACATAAGACTTGCAGAACCCTAGAATATATGGTCCTTTATATATCGAGTCCAACTAATCCAACTCAATTTAGTTTCTTGTCTATGAATGTTAAGCTACATGGTTATCCTGAGTGTTCTTGCTTAATTATACCATATAGTATTTAAATTAAGAGAAGAAAAAGAAATGATCGATAAAAAGAAAAGAATCACTAGATTATTCCAAACTCCAGAGGAAAAGATATGTAATTTTTGTCTTGATAACAGAGTGAACGAATTGTCAAAGCATGTCGCTTTCAATCTGTACTCTTTCCCTGCAGTAGACCAACCTCCACAATGAATCGAACCCACTACAGTTGGACAAGCATTAAACCCTCTCACCTTCACCAACTTTTTCGCTTTTTTTCCCTCCTTTGCTCTATAAATTCCCCAACAAAATTTTCATAGTACTTGTAGTGGAAGAAAAAGAGTTTCTGTTATATACTGAAAAATGTGGTTTGGAAAAAATATTCTCATCTTCCTTATTTTAGGGTTTTTAATTTTTAATGGCCACTGTGATTGCCAAGCTCTTCCGCATCATCATTTTGTGGTAAGTATTGCGATTAATCTCTTTAATTATACTAACCTCTTTGGAATTTTAAGTCATGGGTTCTAAACAATCATTCACATGCAACCTAGCTTGTGATTCTGTACTTAATTATTTGTTTATGCATGGGTGCATGTATCAAAATTCTCTTTTATTTTTATTTTTTTTGACAATGGACTGAAATCGAACCAGTAATTTAGACTCTTTCTGCCCAAATTCCTACAATTCCTCACAATTTGGACTAACCCCAGTGGCTTATCTAGCTATATTCTTAGTTATGGGGACTGATAGAGGCAACTTGTATTTTTCTGTAGGTGAGAGATGTTCCATACACAAGACTGTGCAGCACGAAAAAAATCCTGACTGTAAATGGACAATTTCCAGGACCAACCTTACGTGTTCACAAAGGAGATACAATCATTGTCAGCGTTTATAACAGGGCCAATTATAACATTACCCTTCACTGGTATGATCGACTCTCTGTGTCTGTGTGTGGATGCACATACGTGTGTTGATGGAGGATCCTCTCTGGCTCTCTAGCACTAGCAGACTAACGCATTTTAATTACTTTTCATTGAATGACTATAATTATAAAAGGAGATCCTCACCTCTTTTATCATCTCTCATTAATTCCATGTCTTGTTTATATAATTACATATCTCACTCTTGTAAACATTCACTGGATTATCGATCCTATCAAAAATCCATTTTATCTTTTAAAAAAACCATGCAGATTATTACGTTAATGATTGTTTCTCATTCAGTTAATTCAATTTTAATAAAATTGTTTCAATTGTGATAAAAAAAAATTTAAACGCCTTACCATGAAAAGGGTTTTCAATCAAATGGCCAAAATTATCCAAATGAGTCGGTTTTTTTATGCACAAGACTCATTTAGTGGGACCTTCTTCCAAATAATTTTTATGATATTGATGTAGCTCAATCGTACAAAGAAGGCACAGTAAGAGGCATATGTAATAGAGAACTATGATTAACCATTCAACAGCTCGATCCGGACTGAGTAGAAAAGTAGTTATCGATCAAACTAATAGTTTAAGTTATAGTATTTTTCTTTCTTTCAAGAAAGAGGTATGTTAAGGGTTTAGATATTGATCCCATATATACCAATGAAATTTAATTTGGTTTTGGGGGACTTACCCTACTGGGGATGAAGCATTGAAATTTATAATGTTCTTGATTGCTAAAAAGAGAAAAAAGAATTAACAGTTAAAATAAAAGTTTCAAATTTTCAGGCATGGAGTGAAGCAGCCCAGGAATCCGTGGACCGATGGCCCCGAATACATTACACAATGCCCAATTAAACCTGGAGGAAATTTCAACCAAAAGATCATATTTTCCACAGAGGAAGGGACTATATGGTGGCACGCTCACAGTGACTGGTCACGAGCCACGGTCCATGGGGCTATCATCGTCTATCCAAAAGTTGGGACTACCTATCCTTTTCCCAAGCCTTATTGGGAGTTTCCTATCATATTAGGTATGGAAGTTTTATCACTTTCTGATCTATATATATATATATATATATATATGCCAAATCGATGTGCAATTCTTTTTTAGGAAATATTACAGGTTGACTCCTTTAAATATCACCAATTTATGCTTTATACTCGTGTACGTACGTATTTTTAATTCAAACACTTTGACCTTCTATATTAGACTTGTTATTTTTGCACACAGTATTTATTTTAAATTGCTAATATATTTATACTCGTATATCGAAAAAGTTTCATAATTTTTTTTTTATATCTTTTAATTTATATAAATTATTTTTTTTGTATGGTAAATAATTTTTATAATAAATAAAATATATTGAAAAAATCGTGAACTTCACAAGTATGTTTGAAAATACAACTGCATAAAAAAAGAATAAGCCTAACATCATTTTTCAATCAAATTAAGAATCAAATGGCTATTTGATAAAAAAGTAAAAAATATCACAAATCGAAACTTCGTGGAGTCAATGTGTTCAAATTAAAACTACAAGAGTGCAAAATATCAATCTCTTGATAAATGAGGAAATCAAACTATAATTTTTTTTTAATCATCTAATTTCTTCATCGCACGCTATTCTTATTAAGCAATTAAATCTATGCTTGATCTATATATATATATATATATATACCCAGAAGTGTTCCAATCAACACATAACTAATATCTGAAATGTTATCCAATGCGTAGGAGAGTGGTGGAAGAAAGATGTTAATGAAATTCTTGAGGAAACACTTAAAACAGGAGGAGACTTCAATGTCTCGGATGCTTTCACCGTCAATGGTCAGCCTGGTGACCTGTACCCATGCTCAAAATCAGGTACG